>QQXO01000039.1:0-112436 GCA_003709845.1 Chaetothyriales sp. CBS 134916
AATTCGTACACAAAAGGACCATTAAGTAAAGATAATTGTTACTTGGTTGTTACTGAACTTGATCGGACCCACTTCGTAACAAAACACCAGTGTCACATGCTTAGGCTTGGCGCTGGTCACTTTATCTTGCCCATCCTGCAGCACATAATTAGCTAGAGGGCATCATCCAGACTCTCACTTGAAGATCACTTCCTCGTTTCGATCCCTATTCTATCGTGACCCGCGCCAGAACCAGCTTCTGATGTTAACTTAACGAATCAGGTTCATCCAACAAGGGACCTCAGCAAGATCTCCCCCCGGCACGGAGGAAGGCATTAAGCTGGTATGGGAGCTAACACAAGGCCAGCGCTAATCTGACTGAACATTGTCGAATATCAAGCTCAAGCGGCAGCAGCAGCCGCAGCAGCAGCACCAAGCTGGTATGTGATGCGAGTGCACCAAGGAGGTTACAGAATCAAATTTCCCTTCTTCCTGCCTGTCCCTCCAGTAATAAGAAATAAGAAGCTAGCTAATGAGGGGTTTCTCCATTCGACTAGGTGATGGGCTCCATGAATAATGCTCTTCTCACGTGGAGGTAACTCAACGAGTAATCTGAGCCTGTGCAAGCAGCACGATTTGATTCGGACCTTGTGACGGTAGCTCTAGTAGCACCTATCGATGAAGATCAATCTGCCCCAGTGATCAACAATGTACCTGACGGCTTCGGAGCGACGAATTGCTCCGCTCCAGGTTCCGCGGTACTGCGTACTTGCCCACTTTTCTCCCTGCAGCTATTCATCCAATTCTCATTCTAATTATATCGAATCGCTTGCAGATTACTTGCAATTGGGAGAAATGGGTCCTCCAGACTTACACTATCTACTCCTGATGCCTGTGCAGGTATAGCGGCTACAGCTTGCTCGCAATTGCCCTCAGGAGGTGTCTGTTAGGGGCTGCGCCCTAACAAATAGCTTCAATTACAGTACACTATTCGCGCTCATTTGTTATTTTGACAATAGATGAATTAGGATAGTAGTAGATGACCCTGCTACTAATTGGTTTGAGCAGGGTCCAAGAGCTGTCCTTATCTCATCTATATTCTAATAGTTGTTCACAGTGATCTGAGAATACTCAATGATAACCAGTAAGGTCCTTGAACTAGGCATTAATCGCATCTCTTTGAAGCCATTGTGTACGCTTACGGTCAATCGTATGTCCCAGCTTTGTTTTGACGTGTGGATTATGTTGTAGGAAGTGTGGTATCTAGTTCTTGCAGAGGTTATCTAGACAGCCATTGACTCACAGGACAAGGGAGACCATTTCTCGGATTTATGTGTGGTTTGGTGCCTGCAATATAGGTTCTAGATCAAGACACCACTGTGTAAGTATCTCCTCTTGGTAAGGAGGTAAGGTCTGCTGTGTTACGCGTACAACTTGCCGAGTTGGTCTGCCATTGATTCGATCGCTAAGAGTACTTAGACGGAGAGAGTAGAAGGCTGCAGCTTTGCGGGTAGACGACAAACAGCCATTTCTGAGGTCCTGGAGGGCCAATTGTACTGTAGTTTCATCCGATATCCTATAGAATAAGTCAGCGTGGAATAATCGCGATCTGAAAGTGAAGGTGAGAAAGTTGGAAAATGGGCGAGTAAGTCGGTGGGCGAGTACGCAGTAGGTGGAGTTGCCTTATTACTGGCGTAGTCTCGGGGTACTAGCTAGCGTCAATATGAATAACAATACACGAAATACGACAAATCAATGAAACACTGTCGCCTGGTCGATCCACTATTGAATGACGCACTCTGCGTTAATGCAGTTGGTAGCCTGCTTGCTGATTTAAAGTCGTCTGGTATCCGCGTCCTGAATGGGTTCCGTTTGCCTTCAAGCGACCTTTTTGTTCGTCTAAAACCTTTTCCCCATTCATGCAACCACTCCAGTTCAAAGTAAGCAACTTCGTCGCAAGACGATTTCAAGTTCTATATTCTATCTCAGGCCATGCTCCGAGCTTCAACAAACAAACGAGGGGTTAACCACTTCCTTACTTCCCTTAGACCGGACAATTCTGCAGTACCAGTCGGTTGATTATGACTCGCACGTTTTGATCACAGCACCTGTCTCTGTTAGCACATTTTCCAATTAGTCGTCATGGGTATCAAGGGAAACCACACCATATCCGACGTCCTGCAACGTCTTTGTCAAATTCAATGTCGTACTTATTTTGAGCTGATTGACCGCTGCCGTATAGTACGGGATATCCACATTGTTGTAAGTCACATTGTTTCCTGCGATCGTGACAGGGAAGACAGCACAACCATATCTCTTGTCTTGCGTTATCAGGTTGGCGATTGCGACAATATCAGCTTTGACGGTGGCACTGAGTGTGTTGCTACGCGGTTTCACAAGAGCGCCCACTAGGAGGGTGGTGCCCAACGCGGTATTATTAGGTGCTGGACCGATTAATGACATCGACACATCGCCCAGGTCAAGGGTGAAGACACTGGGGTTGTACAGGGAGATTGAGGCATTGGCGTTTGATCCATCGCTGAGTTGCTCTTTCAGCAGAGTGATATCTTTAACTTCGATAGATGACAGACCATCAAGGCCTAGGTACGTTGTCAGTCAAATGTGAAAGAGAGCCAGAGCAAAGCAGCAACAACTGCAACAGCAAATACCAGGACTTTTTCAGTATCCGTATCGGAGGGAAGTACGAGAGCGCGATCAGAGAGAGACTCACCAGTCAGAAAAACCTTCTGGTTGTAAGTCACAGTCGCCTTTGTCAAACCACCCTGTTGCAATTGTCCCTTGCCCTTCAATATCAAGGTGAAATCCTTACTCGAGAGCGCCTTCTTAGTGAAGGCCGTGAACGCGTCCGCGTGGGGGATTGGCACTGTTTGGCTGATAGATAGAGTGCTCCCGTTTTTGATATGGTTAATCCTCGGAGTTTCAAAGGAGACGAACGGAGTCGAAGCTTGTTCATCAAGATACAAAGAGGCGTTGAAGGGATACAGAACCGGGTGGTATTTCGAGTTGACGACGAAAGAACTGTTGATATCGAGCCGGATGCTATCAGGAGTTGGACTGAGAGCTGCCTCGGATAAGACGATGATTCTGGCCTTATTGGTAATGCTTTGCGCGATGTGCGGGTATACCACGAGCAATAGGCTGCTTGGTCAGCTACGATTTTCAAACGTCAGAGAGACTAACACTGGTACTAGAATGACGACCAAGACAATGGCTATGATGAGGCCTATGCACCATTTGTTGCGAATGAGGTTCTGGATCTTCTGGCCGGTTGAAGGCTTCCACGCAGCGCCCTCGTCGTGATGTGCTTCTGCCTTCGCACTGGCCATCTTAAACTGGTTGTGTAACGGTCGACTCTAAAAATATCAAATCAATAGAAGGCAATCTGGAAAGAGTAAGATCAACGAGGTGTGCATTGAATGCAGAAGGAACGAAGGTGTAAGTTTGCGATCAACCGAACAAGGAGTTGCTACCTGCAGCCAGCGGAACGCAGACTATAGTTATTGGTCACCAAGGTCAGAATCTGGAGAAGCCGGGGTCGTACTAAGCCAACCTGGGGTTAACAAACCCACCCACACCCTCTTGTCACATGTCCACAATAACTTTGCAGCTGACAGCCGTGGTACAGCCGAGGAATGTGTTTGGCACATGTCGAAAAAAGCCAATCTTGTAGGCGACAAAACAAAGACATCTCGTTCTGGGCAATAGCGACGTTCCCATGTCACATTGACGGGGATTTACCGGCTTCATCGCCCAAAGGGGCTCTAGCTGGACTGTGGCTCTTGGTCTAGCTTAAATGAGGCATCTTCTCCGCTTTCAGACCCCCGTTGCCCCTCCCTGTGCCACAACTACAGTGGCTCACAGGTGGCATGTCTCATCGTGCGAAAGACAGATACCAAGACCCAGTGTCGATCAAGCCTTTCTACCGCGGCTCGAGCTGACAAACTTTGAGTGAGTAGGTCCCACAACGCGCAAGATCTGGAAGAAGCACGCTGCTGTTGCCCTGATATGTCAAACATCTCGGAGACGCTAGGTAAGTGGTAAGTAGTAGTGATGCATTCTGGCAGGCGAGTCAATGTACGCCATGCCCCTGAGATTTCCCAACTGCTCCAGTTCATTCGCTGTCACACTTTTCGCCACAACATCCTTAACGGTCAGCTCTCTCCCCCTGTCTTCAAGTCTTTTTGTCACAAGGGATCATTGATTTATCATGGGCAGAGATCCGACCCAAGCCTACTAAACCAACTCCGAAAGACCGAGGCACCAACACGTAGTTAATGTCGCATAAAAAGCGACGACTACTGATGACTTTGGTGCATGGGATTGCAGATCGGTAGGGTTCGGATGGTTGAGAACTGCCACAATAAGTTTGGCGCCATCGACTCAGGTACAATTTTCCTGGCGGGCGATGCAGGTTCTCGCTTTGCGATGTAATGCGCCTGATCTAGCGGTGGTTCGCTTACATTGGCGCGAGCAACTTATTTTGTGACCCCATCAATTACTACACTAGGCAAGGGTGTAGCTTTCTGTGTCCACGGACCCAAACACCCTTTCTTCAAAATAACTTTCTTGCCCCGTTCGCCAACCCTCCTGGCCCAACCCATCTATCTGTTGGGTTTGATAACTTTATAGCAAAACCTAGTAATTTGCCAATTGACTCCACTGCCACCCCGAACACCCAACCCCGACCTAGCTGCAAATCTGCACAGTCAAATGAAAACTTTATCGAAACTACCCTGGCAAGCAAATGAAAAACGTTATTTCGTCATCTGTCTCACTGGCCTCCAGGCAGAGGAGGCAGCGGCATCTCTTGGATGGGTGCGCCTGGTACCGCGACCGAGAGATCAGGTAGTTGCACTGGCATGTCTGGTATCGACAACTGCTGTTCCTGTTCCCCTAGCCGCTTCAGGTCCTCGGCTTCCTTGAAAGCAATCATCGCTGCCTGCTCCTCAGGCGACATGGCTTCGAAGGCGGCAGTGTTAGCATCCCACTCTGCCACGCAGTTCGCCTCCCAATTACATCGCTCAACCTCATCGTGGATCGGGTGCTTGTATCTTGGATGCGCGGTCGGCCATCCTGATGCGTGATAATGGTGCTTTACCAAGGCTTGCTTCGCGTTGTGATTACCCGAGTCCGAGTGACCTTGGCCCGCAGCGAATGCTTCGACTGTCAGGACGAGCACGCCGCCGACTAGTTTAGATTCTGTCAAGCTGTGGAAGGGTTCCCATGTAATCTCGCGTCCCTCACGCTCCGACATCTCTTCCAGAATCACTTTCGTGAAGGCTGAGGGTCCAGTGCCGCTGATGACCTCATCAAAGTCGAGTTGGATCTGCGACAGAGGTACGTTCTGCGCCTGAGCGACCTCTTTCAGCCACTGGATGATATTTTCAACTAGCCGCAACATTACTGGCAATCTTGGCTTGCACATGAAGGTCCACTGGCAAAACGACATGCATTTCGAGCCAAGGATTTTGTGCGCGTGAAACTCGGGCTGGTCGATTTCCACGCCAATCACCATGTCGATGTCTCGCTCGTCAAATCGTGCTGGAATGAACCTGTCCGCCGATCGCAATGCCTCGACATCGATGTCGGTGTAGATGCCTCCCTCCACGTACATCACCAGATACCTCAGCAGGTCGGCCTTGATGATCCTCGCCGTGAGTTCGCGGTACACGTAGACAATGTCCGGTCGGTTAAAGCCATAAGGTCCAAAGTACGTCTCGACATACGCAAGGTCGTTCTGATCCGTGAGCACCTCGTATCGATAGCTGGGATTCTTTTGCGTCCACGTCCGTGCAATACTCAAGTCCCTGTCTTCGAAGTCTAGCGGGTCGACCTTCCACGTCTGCCATATCTTGCGAGGGAAATATGGTGATCTCTGTCCCAAGATGTCTCCCCTACCCCCTCCACATGTCGAAAGGAAGATATACAAGACGATGATGCCAATCAGCGCTGGGAATGTGCGCTTGATCTGCCTAGGCACAGCCAAGTTCTCTGCCTTGGGGAACATGTCCTCGCCTATCTTCATCTTGACGTGGTCGACGGTGGGAGAGAATGGCGGATGAGTGGTAACGACCGTAAAGAAAAAGTGTCCCTGCCTTCGTGACGCCAGGTCGAAAGCTAAGTTACATGTATCCGGGAAGAGCTCTTTTTTTGAAGCTGTGGGTACTCAAGCTATCCATTCATCTAACTGATAAGCCACTTTTGGTGACAAGCTGTCGCGAATAGCCTCGGATTGCTAGGTCCACAACTTTATGAAAGGGGAGCCACTCGTGGAGACCGATACCGAGGGGCGAGCTTGTCGTCACACCAGCACGTTCTCCCAAATTGCGGTTAAAACCGATAAGTCATTTGCTTCTTAAGATTTCCCGAAGCGTGGCAGGGTGGTCAGCAGGAATTCGCACTTCATGCAGGCACCGCGCGCCAGCGCAAAGGGTTTGAAAACGGCATTATCCTAGTCCCCTGTACGGAGCAGCTTTCCTGGATGGGATAGGTTGGGGGCTTGCAGTAATCGTTGACAAAGCCTGTCACAACCAATGATAGCGAAACTGAAAATCCCTCACGCGATCAGCGGTCCCTCGGAATTGCTCATCTTAGCCCTACCGTTTAATCAATAGGCGTCGAAGCCCAGCTCCAAGCGCATCGAGGGAGGGCAGCTGGTCGACCGGGGCCCCTAAACGAATTATTCTCCCCGTTATGGGGATAGTTGGGGTTTTAATTTGGGAACCTGGGGGCCGAGACTCCACACAACCCCAGTAGATGCCCTCGAAATCTGCCAGGAACCGGCACCACCGCACTCGTAGAGTGTTAAGAAGAGCGCCCGGCTGGACCGACGATCGGCAAGGGTGGCGAGACTTCCCTGAAACTAGAGCAGAAGCAGAGTGAGATACCCAGATTAAGCCTCCCGTTTTGGGGGCACTAACGACCCGCCCCAATCAAGCAGATTCACTGTTGAGGTGTGTGCCTCGGTGGTTTAATTAAAACCATTCACAAAAAGTGTGTCGCATGTGAAGGTGCTCTCAGGCCGAAGCAAACTGGCGAACCGGCAGCCCCAGATGGAGAAGCTTTGATTTTGCGTGTGTGCAGAAAGCTGATGTGGATCATTGAATGCATTATTCCATTATTCCATGATGCAGGATATGTTGGCCGCCGACGGTATTTTCTGTGCAGCCAGGGTTCTAGGCTTCTAACTCCGCAACACGACGATCTTGCAAGAGAGCCTCGCTTTGCCGCGAAAGGCTCTTACCCCATGGTTTTGCCCTCTTGACCTCTCCTCTCTTCGGACGCTGGCCCCATCCCTACGTCCCACTCATTCACTCCTCCCATTTCCATCATACACTCGCTATCAGCATGCCGCCGCGTTCAGAAGGCCTGCTCGAAAAGGCCGACTGGGAGCCGGCAAAGCACGACCCCGTCAGATCCGCGGCGTCCACCCTCAGACGCTCAGCACATTTCATCCGCCCCTGCTTTCTCAAAAAGACATCCAACCGCAACAACAAGCTCCGCCGTACTGCTTACCTCGACGGCCTGCGTGGCGTGGCCGCCGTCATTGTGTACTTCGGCCACCACCAGCTCTGGGCCCACGATTCTATGCGGCCAGAACGAATCCTGGAGAATGGATTTGGGTATGAACGGCGGTATTACTTTGCCGCTTTCCCCGTTGTCAGGAACTTATTTTCAGGGGGCCACTTTGCGGTTTCGGTGTTCTTTGTGATCAGTGGCTACGTCCTTTCGGCGAAACCTTTGCAATTGATACAATCGCGGCAGTACGAGACGTTGAATGACAATCTGGGGAGTGCCTTGTTTCGACGATGGTTGCGGCTGAATATTCCTGTCATTTGCTCCACTTTCCTGACCCTGTCACTGTGGCATGTTTTTGGCATCAGCGCCAACTACGAACCCCAAAAGACCTATTGGAAAGAGATCGTGAAATGGTATATCGAGTTCAAAAATTTCAGCTTCATCTTCAGGAACGGCGGAAACCCATGGTTCAGCTACAGCTTTCATGTCTGGAGTATTCCAGTGGAGTTCAGAGGCAGTGTCGTGGTGTACGCTGCGCTGATAGCATTGTCCAGGGCCACGAAAAATGCGCGCTTGTGGTGCGAAGTAGCTCTGATCTACTACTTCATGTATATCGCGGATGGAGCGCATTTTTCCATGTTCTTGATGGGCATGCTTTTGTGCGACCTGGATTTGTTGGCTCTCAACGGGGAATTACCGGAATGGTTTTACCAGTTAAAGCCTTACAAGACATGGATTTTTGGCACCATGTTCGTCCTGTCAATGTTGTTGGGTGGGAGCCCAGCCCATACCTCGGACATCAAGGTGCTGAGAAAGACACCCGGGTGGCGCCACTTGGCCTTCATGAAGCCGCAGGCAGTCTTCGACTACAAATGGTTCTTCCTCTTTTGGGCCGCGACATTCATGGTGGCCTCAGTGCCGCATCTACCGTGGCTGAAGACCTTCTTTGAGAACAGGTTCAACCAGTACCTCGGACGCATCTCGTTTGCGTTCTACCTCATCCATGGTCCACTGCTGTGGGCACTGGGCGACCGACTCTACGCGGCCACCGGTTTCTCTCGGGAGTCTCATGCGCTGTCATTGCCCGGATGGCTTAACAAGTTTCCGCTACCGAAGACGCCGCCCTTTGGCTTGGAGCTGGCGTTTTTGGTCCCACATCTGATCCTGGTACCAGTCAACTTCTGGATGGGAGAGCTTCTCACAACAATTGTTGACGACCCGGCCATCAAGTTCACAAACTGGTTGTACACTACGGCGATCGGGTTCCAGCCAGGCGAACCCGTGACGGACAAGAAGAATGATACCCCGACCGACAAAAAGCATGATGCCAATGGTGTCAATGGACAGTCACTTGGGCATGGGCGCAACCCTAGTACGCCTCCGTCATCTACTTAGTCATGATAGCCACTTATATATCCTACGTAGCCGATGTCCTGGGTAGGGTGGGGTCTAGCTGACCTGGTCCCTGGCGCTGAGATGTTGCTTCGGATCCACCCGAACGGCACTCCTTTTCCTAATGTAGACTAGTTAGACTAACTCACAATTTGCCTCTGTCCATTGGTTGTCCTTCGTTTGCAGGTGCGGATCACATCCCGATCATATGTCTTTTCCACTACTTTCCGCGAAAATCACAGATATCGAGTTCCTTCCTCGGATATGTCATTACCAAGGTGGGATCATCCTCATCAACAACCACTTTTCCTTCGCTCTCCATGAACGCCAGCCTTGGACAGTGACGGCGGCCGACAATGTCCATCAGAGGCAGGCGGCGTGTTGTCTGCGTCGCCGGCCCGGCCATACTACTTACCATAATAACGTGCATCTACTTCACCCATGCCTTGACCACTTTTAGTTCGCGAGTGGCAACCTGGACGAACAACGCGTCGACGCGAGATTTGTACAAACAGACAACAGACTTTTTCCAATATAGTGGTCCGAAGCCTCACCGAAACGATTACTATGCCGAACCGGTATCATGGGATGTATCGAGGACTCACCGTGAAATCTTCTCTGTCTCAACCAAGGACAAGAGATACTTCCCCATCAAGTTTGGCCATCTTGAAGCAATAAACCCAAACATTATTCCCCATCCTTACCTAGACGACACCTGGATCATTGTAGCCCAACAGCAAATGAGCTCGGTGCCGTTCAGTATGTGGTTCGCTGAAATCTCTTGCCCTGCGGTTTTTGTCGACGACGTCCTTCAATGCACAGAACCACCCATGACTGTTCCGATAGGCGCCACATTCTCGATTCAATGCTCTGACGACCTTTCCTTCTTTCAGAACAGCATCGGGCCACACGACGCCCGTGTCGGATATGGCCCCAAAGCCCCTTACATCGTCTACGGGTCACAGTCGAGCTACAACTGCTTTGGTCAATGGATACAGGACTTCCGCATGCTGTATGACTGGGGCTATGATTCGATTGTCGAGTTTAAACGACCCACAGAGCTCCAGCGACCCCCCCCCTTCCAGGTTGTTGAAAAGAACTGGTTTCTTTTTTGGGATGCCCAAGGTAACACCTACATCCATTACGATGTCCACCCCGACCGAGTATTCTCGAAAATCGAACTTGATGGGACAGCCGGCCCGAATCTAGCTTCCCTCACGTATATGAGCGACCGTAAGTGCATGGACATATACATGCCCGCGTTGGCCCCGCAGCTTGAATCTATACACCAGGCGACCAATTCCCTTTCTATCACGCTCTGCGCGCGGCATGACCCTGCATGTAGGCCGACCGAATCAAACACGTTCATCATGTCCATCTTTCAGCACAAGTCCTACTACTCGTTCCACTCGACCTATGAACCATATTTGATGCTCTTCCGACAGAACTTTCCTTTTGAGTTGCACGCGATATCGGAGAGACCGCTCTGGATACACGGAAGGGGCAAGTGGCGCGGACATGTAAATGCTAAGCTCACTGAAGAAGAAATCGGCAACACGACCGAGATGTTGTACGTCACGAGCATTAACTGGAAAGAGAGGGAGAGACGATATCATGGATTTATCGATGACGTCGTGTTTTTGGCGTTTGGCATCGAGGATGAGAGGACTGCAGGAATTGATGTCGTTGCCGGAGAATTGGTCAAGGAGCTAGGAATCTGTGTGCACTAGTTCTTTGTTTATGAAGAGGCCTACGAGTTTTGTTCAAAAGCATGGGAGCCCCATGCAAAAGAAAGTCCTTGAATCAGAGGAGTCAACCTTTGGTCGTTCTGTTGTAAGTCACATCAGAAGCCAGGTCACTATGTAGAGCTTTTGTACAGATACGGCGTGACATGTTTAATAAACCTAATGATGCAATCGAACTGAGAACGAGACTTCCTAATGAGGGTTGAGATATGTTACTAAGTATTTTTGCATTCCAAAGACGGGGAGGTATTGAGTGTGAGTGACATGGAAGTGCCGATGGCCAGAAAAGTCAGGACGAAGTGGAAGCAAAATTTTGGATCCCTCCACAGCCAAAAGATGCCATCAACTCGCTCTTCCACAATCTGCCTCTCGGGTTGTTCGCGTGCCTGCTTGCTCAGCAAACGGCGTCTTTGTGGCCCCACCTTCCCACCAAAGTTCAAGTTTTCTCTCCTAGCATAAACCACATTTTTCGCCAACCAACTTTGCTGTACTCAGGAACGTCATAGAGAGGCTCGCGAGCCGGAGGAACGTGCATGTTTGTGCGCCGACGAGACGTAGAGCGAGGGATGATCAGCATGATGTGCCGCCGGCGAAGACGATCGCATGGTTGCCGAGGTTGAGGGCGGACGAGCAGGGGGTGATATCCGGATAAAGCAAACAAGAGCAGGGTGAGATGAGTCAAAGCTGCGAGTTGAGGGGAGACCAAATCGCATAGTAGGCGAGCGTGTGCCTGATGCTTCAAATGGCAATACCACTTCACGTCTACATCCTGGCCATCCAAATTCAGTCACCCCCCCAGCGATGACTGATGTCCTTGCCGTTCATCCAGAAGGTGCCCGTTTTCCCTTGAATATCCCCTAGCGCAAGCTGAACCGGAGTCTCAGCGCCTTGGTCGACAGTCCTGATTCCCCTCCCCTTGGTCATATCAGTGTTCACATACCCCGGGCAAACGCAATTGATCAAGACTCTGTTTCCCGTCGCGGCAGCTATTGTCTTGGTCATTCCAATCACACCAGCTTTCGAGACCGCGTATGCTGAATCAGGCCAATCGTGTTGATAGCTATTTCTGCCGACTGCGGATGAGAAATCCTCTATCAGCTGCGTTACTTCCTCTGTTTTCTTGGCATCCAGGAATCGTTGACGGATGACATCAGAATACTTTACTCCTAATCTTCCGAGTATGGATGCGATATTAACGACGCGTCCGCCGTCTCGAATGTGAGGCAGCAGGAGCTCGATGACCGCTAGTGTTCCATAGTAGTTGCAGTGCAATGTCTTCTTGACGACATCTGCGTCGAAGCCATCGAGGGCAATACCAGCATTGTTGATGAGAATATCGATTCCATCAGGATGACGTTTTTGGAGTGTCGAGGTGAACTGTTGAATGGAATCTTGGCTGTCAATGTCCAGCGGAAGATACTCGATGTCGGACAGGCCGCCGTAGGCACGAATCGCTCTCGCTTCCTTGAGCTGCTGATCACTGAGGATGGAATCAAGTGCCTGCTTGCCACGCTGTTCGTTGCGAGCGGTCAAGTAGATCAGCAGCGGCCCAGAATTAAAGGATGATCTGGGATACTGAAGGGCGAGTTGGCGGACGATGGCGAAGCCGATACCTTTGTTGGCACCGGTGACGGTAACAATGCGGGAGTAGGCTGACATGATGTTGGCAGCAAGCAGTTTTACCGTCTCGATCGAAGTCAATGAGTCGGAAGAATGGAAGATTGAGCTTACCAATCTACATTATGCATCATTCTCTGTTGATGACGACGCGTCTTACAGGCAGACTGTTCCACGCGTCTTTCGTTCCGCTCTTTGAAAGAGCCTGATGCAGCGACTACGAGTGACTCACGACAGACTTAATTGCATGTTTATCCCTAGTTAAGCGTAATAACAGTTGTCACTGGTCCGGATAGCTACTGTAATGGTCGGGCTCCGATTGGGCACAGAGCTGATCCGAGGCAAAGAAATATGCTGACGCTGTGGAGTTTTTCCGCTTTCCCCAGATAAATGTGTAAGTTTAAAAGTGGACTTGATGCACGCACGCCGTTATCGAGCTCGAATGACCATGGAAGAAGACGCGGCTGCTGAGAAGAGCTGAACTAGCCAATGCGTTACGGACTTGTTATTTCCTACTTTGCGCTGTCCGTCGCTCCTTCCCAATGGCCTCCAAAACTCTATTACGACCTCTCCTGACACTCACCCTCTCCTCCGCCCCAACGAAGCTGCCGGCCCGGGCGCTACTCTTTGTTCCAGCTGCGGCGCCACTGCAGCACCCACAGCAGTTGAAATACCCAACGGCCCTCTTCGTCGCCGGCCAGCGGCGAGCTCTCTCCTCGAGTCTACGCCGTCGTTCTGCTACCAAGGATGGCGAGTCTGTTTATGATGAGGAGCCCTTAGACGAGCCCTTGGATCCAGCCTCCGTGGAGCGAGAGTCAGACGATGTGGATGTCTGCATTGTGGGTGCTGGCCCGGCCGGGCTATCCGCTGCAATCCGCCTGAAGCAGCTGGCCAATGAAGACGGCAACGAGGATTTCCGCGTTGTGGTGCTAGAGAAGGCCGGCGAGGTCGGAAATCATATCCTGTCCGGCAACGTCCTCGAGCCACGGGCCATCAATGAGCTGATACCTGACTGGCTGTCAGAGGAGAATGAGAACCGCTTCGAGCACGCGACCCCCGCGGGCCAAGACCGGATGCGCTTTCTGACTAAAAACTCGGCAATCCCAATACCTGCGCCGCCACAGATGCATAATAAGGGCAACTACATTATATCTCTTTCCCAATTCACCAAATGGCTGGGCGAACGAGCAGAGGAGCTGGGTGTGGAGGTCTATCCTGGCTTTGCTGGCGCTGAAATCCTCTATGGCTACGATGGTTCCGTCAAAGGTGTGGCAACCAACGACCAAGGTGTCGGCCGGAATGGGAAGGCCAAGGCCAGTTTCGAAAGAGGCATGGCATTTAATGCGCGGGTCACACTGCTGGCAGAGGGCTGCCATGGCAGTCTGACCAAGAAGGTGATCAAGAAGTACGATCTGAGAAGAGAGTCTCAGCCCCAGACATATGGCCTGGGCGTGAAGGAGGTCTGGGAGATTCAGCCCGACAAGTTTAAGAAGGGCGAGATTTCGCACTCGTTGGGCTATCCGCTACCCAAGAACACGTACGGCGGTGGTTGGATGTATCATTTTGGCGACAACCTTGTGTCAATCGGCCTCGTCGTTGGGCTTGACTATCCGAATCCATGGCTGTCACCGTATCAGGAGTTTCAGCGGATGAAGATGCACTCGTACTACAAACAAGTCCTCGAAGGGGGTAAATGTATCGCATACGGCGCGCGAGCACTTAACGAAGGCGGCTATCAATCAATCCCTAAATGCTCCTTCCCAGGTGGTGCGCTGATTGGTGACAGCGCTGGGTTTCTGAATGTGCCCAAGATCAAAGGTACGCACACAAGCATGAAATCAGGCATGCTTGCAGCAGAGGCAGCCTATTCCGCAACCAGAAGCAATCCGGACCAATCGTCTGTTTTCTTGTTTGCCTACGAAGAGGCGTTGCGCAACTCTTGGATCTGGCCAGAGTTGAAAGCAGTGCGCAATATGCGGCCTTCATTCCACAATCCCTTGGGCATCTACGGTGGCATTCTGTACTCGGGTCTCGAAGCATTTGTCTTCCGTGGAAATGTACCATGGACGCTGTCACACAAGCAGCCAGATTATGCAAGTACAAAAAAGGCCGATGAATACAAGAAGATCGAGTATCCAAAGCCAAATGGCGAGATCACCTTCGATATTCTGACTTCTGTGTCGAGAACGGGCACAAACCACGAGGAAGATCAGCCGGTGCATTTGCAGGTTGCAGACTGGGATGCTCACGCTCAGAAAGATTATCCGCCTTACAAAGGTATCGAGAACAGATTCTGTCCGGCTGGGGTGTACGAGTATGTCGAGGACGAGAGCAAGGATCTCGGTGTCAGATTCCAGATCAACTCCCAGAAGTAAGTGTCCACCGATCTCGTGCCAGCCGACTTGCTGACCCTCAACCAGCTGCATTCATTGCAAGACTTGTGACATTAAGGATCCCGCACAGGATATCAATTGGCAGACTCCACAAGGTGGTGAAGGGCCCAAGTACAGCATCACATAGCATCGTAGATACAGCAGAAATGGCTCAACACTGCCCTCGAATCCACTGACCCAGTTGATTATAGATAGGCCTTGCCCCAAGCGTTGCAGACTAGCACTTACACTTAGGGTTTGAGTACCTGCAGGTTGGTGGCAGAAACCTGTATCTCGAGCGCAGATTTTGGCCCCCCTAGCCGCTCTAACGTCATCGTCAGTGGAAGTGCTCCTCACAGGATTAAAAGTATCTACGACTAATAATTATTAATAAGGGTCAGAATGGCATGTGCAGACCGCGTTCTTCACATTTACGTCATGGGGCGTTCCTCCTCACGTGCCATTGGCTTGGCAGACCCCCCTCCCCGTTTGGATCGCTTATTGTCATTTTGGTTTCCGCACCGTCAGATACATCCTCAGACTATGTACGATGCAGATATGACGGCTGGCATCAAGATGGTTTACTCTCTTGTCTGTACTCCTCTTCTCAGGGCCAAAAAAAGACCGCCACAAACCGAGGTGCCCGATACCAGACTTCGCATGAATGCTTTTGACCTCTCCCATCATCGCTCTCCCCTTCTCGCTCTGAAGATAGCTAACGCCTACCCCTTGTTTCTTTCTCTTACTGCTGCTACACATATCACTGACGGGCCAACTCAGACCAGACTTGAAGAATTCTGTCACATGCCATGGCTTGAGCCTGACTAAGAAGATGCCACCTACAAGCAATGATATTTAGGTGGTTGACATACAAGTTTCCCCTATTGGCAATTGAAGCTCGTACATGCTGAACTGTGCATAGTACTTACTAGTTATTCGACGATAACATATTCTAGAAGATACTGTTTTTTTCAGGTGGATGCTTTGCCTAGGGGATTATGCAATCCACATAACGAAGACGTTTCTAAGGCCTCCGACTCTGCCTCCCTAGTTCTAGGTGGTGGCCTGGAAGGAGACTTCTATAAAGCCGTAAGCCACTACAACAGAATCTAACATCCCTAGATCCAACACCGCTATTACGACTACACCAACGCACACTGTTAACTATAACCAAATACCCAAATCTACCCACCGATAGATACATCATGTCGTTGACATCTATGGTTGAGGGTTTATTAGGTCAGGCTAAGCAGCTCGACGCCTACCTGGCGGAGAAGAAGTTGCCGATGCCGACATGGGAGCGCGACACGCTCGCAGAGCTACCAGCGGAGCTGCAGAACGTGCGGGCGACGCTGTCCAACGATGCCAACAATTTCGCGAAGCTTGTACGCGGGCCGTTGATGTCGGCCATGGATATTGCCTTCAGCGTGGGTTCCCCGACAGTCATCAAAATGCATGGGTATACTAATGCCTCTTGAGTGGACCGACGTCCTCTCACTCACCGTCATCTACCATTATAAGCTAGCGGAGGCAGTACCTGCGGACGGTTCTGCCTCGTACGCGGAGATTGCCAGCAAAACCGGGTTGGATGAGGATCTTGTGTTCCGCTTTGTACGAGCTGCCATGGGCAATCGCATCTTCGCCGAGGACCCCACAACGGGCCGTGTGCTGCACACCGCCACCTCACGGCTGCTGGCCACGAACCCCGGCTTTGGTGAGGCGCTCGGCCTACAGCTTGAAGAGTTTGCCCCGGCCGGCTCGCGTGTAGTGGCCGCATGGGACAAATGGGGCCAGAACACCAGTGAGCTCAATCAGGTTGCCTTGTCGCTAGCCAACAATACGGACCTGTCCACCTTCCAGTTTCTAGGCAAGAACCCGCAGCGAGCCAAGCGCTTCGGCGACGCCATGCACTTCTACACTGATGATGATACGTGGGACCTGCGACACTTGATGGCAGCCTTCGACTGGCACGCGCTGGACCAACCCGGTGCACTGCTCATCGACGTGGGCGGCGGCATGGGCCAGGTGTCGCAGTTTTTGGCGCGCCACACCAAGAACCTACACTTCCTGGTGGAGGACCTCCCATATGTAGTGTCCAATGCGATCAAAGCGCTGCCTGCCGAGTTACAGGACCGCATTTCATTTACGGTGCAAGACTTCCTAGAGCCGCAGGTGGTTGGGAAGACAGCTGACGCCGTCCTGATGCGCTGGGTCCTGCACAACTGGCATGACGTCTATTGTGTGCAGATCCTGCGGGCCCTCATTCCTGTATTCAAGCCCGGCACAAAGGTGCTCCTCTATGAGTACGTTCTCGAAGACTCGCCAGTCTTAGACCAGGCCAGCCGCTTCGGCATGCAACTCGACTTGATTATGCTGACCGGCTATAACGGCCGCACGCGCACCGCTGCTCAGTTCCACAAGGTACTAACCGCCGCCGATCCACGTTTCGTGCTCACTGGGGTGCACCGGCCCGCCGCCAGCATCATGAGTTTGATCGAGGTGACATGGACGCCCTAGTTAGTGGCTGGGCATCATCTCCGCCCCCAGCACCATGCGTTTGATCGAGGTGACATGGAACGCCCTAGAGGCTGGGCATCACCTCCGGCCCCATACGTGGCACACTCAAGGTGTTGGTCACGTGACTCACTCGCTGACCGAGATGGATTGATTGCAACTCAGCCTACACGATGGTCGAGATAATGGAATAGCTTTGATCAACGATCGAATGACCAATTAGATGGTTCCCCGATCTGAGATTGAGCCCCCTACAAATGTGATTTGCCACTCTGACTAGTATGAATATCTTTGTCTATTCTGAGTTTAGCCAATCGCGGGCGCTCTTGGGCAAGATGTCGCGCCCAGAGCCAGAGCGTCCGCGACAGATCTTTTCTCATTATAAAGTAAGATCTTACTACAGTAGTAGTCATTTCCTTAGTGTTCTCCTCTTGGGCGCTGCAAATCGCCTGGGAACTGAAGGGGCCCTGAGAATTGATTAGTGGAACGTTTGCTGGATTAGCTATTATTATACATGTAGTCTAATATTCAAATCACGCTAAATAAGTTACGCGCTGGGGACTACTAGTTCGGGATTTTAATATGATTCTTTCTCAGCCTGAAGTGCTTGCTTGGCCGTAGCAAGCCCGCCGAAGCGGCCGGCGGCTACTGGCAGGTCAACCTACCAATTTGTGCACAGCCAATATTATGGATCCCTTGTTCACTCCCAGTTGCTGTTTGAACAGGCAGAAGTACCCAAAATGGGCCATCTGAATCTCAACTGTCTTGATTGTCAAGCATCGCTGTCCTCTGAAATTAATACAAGCCACCAGTGTCACCACCCTGGTAGGCATTGTCGCCCCCTCTTTGACGCTTGGTTGGTCTGAGCATTCACTTATCTGGAAAATTCTGTCCCCTACTTAAAAGCATGCCTTCTCTCATCCTCTCTTCCAAATTACTTCTTACCATCAAGTAACGCCGTTATTCTTCTAGCTGCCTTGGTTTGTTTGAATCTTCTATTGAGTGAGCTTATCGATTCTTCGCCAATATGGGGGATGCCGGTGGGTCTGTCGTCTCGCCACCGACGGTCACGTCAAGAGAGCACGAGGCACTCCTCAACACAATTGACAAGATTCGGGCCTTGGGTATCAGTAGCCACATCCACATCCCACAGATCGTTGTCTGTGGAGATCAGAGTGCAGGTATGGGACTCTCTTCAACTGACGCTTATTGACCCAGACTTGACACTTTCCAGGCAAAAGCTCGGTTCTTGAGGCAATCTGTGGTCTTCGCTTCCAAGTTGGGGATGGATTGTGCACTGTGTTTGCCACTGAATACA
Source organism: Chaetothyriales sp. CBS 134916 (assembly GCA_003709845.1). NCBI lineage: Eukaryota > Fungi > Ascomycota > Eurotiomycetes > Chaetothyriales > Domatiomycetaceae > Domatiomyces > Domatiomyces globalis. Next base: position 18,477 of record QQXO01000039.1, read on the forward strand.
TACTCCGACGCGCCGACCAGGAATCTGTCTACATCGGTATCACTCCAGGCTCCGACGTGGTGGACGAAGAGGAGATTGCCCGACTACAGAGTTGGACGCCGTCAACCACAGATCTCAACCGGTTCAACACTATCATGGAGGAAGCCAAGCATGCCATGGGCGTGGGCCAGGGCAAGAACTTTTCGCAGCACTGTCTACGTATTGAGGTGTGTGGCCCTTCACAGACGAACCTATCCCTGGTCGATGTTCCGGGCTTGTTCCACACTCCTGGCAAGGGCCAGACGGTGATAGATAAGGATACCGTCACTTCGCTCGTTCAGAACTACATTAAAAACCCCAGAAGCATTATCATGGCCGTCGTCTCGGCAAAAAGCGATCCTGAGCTCCAAATTACCCTCACCTTCGCCCACGAACATGACCCCGATGGCAATCGCACAATCGGTGTCATCACGAAGCCAGATACGTTGTCAAAGAACTCCCCGAATGAAGAGCGTTATTTCACCCTGGCTCAGAACAAGGACTCGAGTGCTCAATTCAAGCTTGGCTGGTCAGTTCTCCGTAACAGAGGCTTCGAAGAGCGAGATTGCTCGCCTGCTGAGCGCGATGAGAACGAGCATCACTTCTTCAATCAGGGCAAATGGGCCGCCCTCGAGCCCTCTCTCAAAGGAGTTGATGCTCTCCGCGTCCGCCTAGCCAAGATCTTGCATGATCACATCATCACCGAACTGCCGAGCATGCTCAAGGACGTAGAGAATAGCATCGATGTCTGCGAGCGGAAACTCAAAGCTCTGGGATCTTCTAGAGGCACTCCTCTGGAGCAACGCCTCTACCTCCATCGGGCTAGCGTCAAATACAAGTCTCTGATGAATACGTCGAGCGACGGGATCTATTCCGATCCTTTTTTTGGCAGTTCTACAAACGATGTGAATTTCAAGAAGCGCATCCGAGCCGTTGCTGTCTCAATTCTTCAAGACTTCGGCAACGAAATGCGACTCAAGGGCCATGCGATTGAGCTTGTTGATGAGCTACCGAGGAAGTACAAGCACAAATTCGGCATGCCCAAGAAGATGAAAGAGGAAGACTACTACAATGATGTGCAGCTTCAAATGAGGAGAAATGCCGGTCGAGAGCTCCCTGGCCTTTTCAACCCCGATATTGTCAAGTCGCTCTTCCTCGAACAGTGCAAACCTTGGGGAAGGATCGTCAAGCGGACGCTAAATAGTCTGATAGCTGCAGCACAAGTAACGACTCGACAGATACTCGAAGAAGTGGCCGACGACGGTACAATCGACAAGCTCATGGTTGGCATCGTCAATCCAGCAATGCAGCTTATTGAACGCGACCTAAGAGCAAAAACACAAGACTTACTTCATCCCATCCTGCATGGGCCTCCCATCACGCTGAATAATTATCTTACTGAGACCATACAGAAGAGGCGCCAAGATGAAACACGCAAGGATCTCAGTGCGCGGCTCTTTAGTTTTCTGGGGAGAGATCCGTCGAGTGAAAATCTCGAAGCTCGACAATATAAAGGCAACTTTGATGTCCGTGCACTTCTCGATACACTTGTGAAGACTACAGAGAAGGATATGCAACGTTTTGCTGCGATTGACGCTGCCAATGCAATGTTTGCTTACTACCAGGTCAGTCAACACACTGGTGTTCTATTCCATTGACACTTGCTGATAGCACCAGGTCGCGTTGGAGCGCATCCTTGATGATTTTTCAATCTATGCTGTCGAGGTCTGGCTTCTAGAGAAGCTACCTGGCTTATTCGATCCCGAAACAATCGTTGGACTCGACAGCGAAAGCATCACGAAGATTGCCGGGGAGTCTGAAGAATCGAACAAAGAGCGCAAGCTGCTGAATGCGAAGCTGGAAGCCCTGAAGAACACGCAGGAGACCGCGTACCTTCTCGACAGTCACAAACCTCAAGGTGGGTCGTTCATCCTATGATGCTCGTGTCATGCTGATGTGCTTTAGACAACTCCCTTGGTCCGGACGGCCTTGACATGTCGTTCGCGTCTGATGATGAGGAAGAGGTTGACGAGGAGGATACCGAAGAAGATACGAGTGATGATGAGCGTGTTGAATAACCTCCACAAGGGCCTCCCAGCAAAGACGAGTGGCCAAGTCCCGCATTGCATCGTTCAACACCGCTTGCTTTCCCCGAAGTCCAGGTCAGGCCAGTTGTTCTATCGAGGCAGGTCAACGTTGGATGGACATCAGACGATTGTGCACCGTGTAGTTGGCTTCTTTCCTCTTATGGCGTTCAAGGATATCGGTACTTCGGAATCTTAGGGTGGGCATTACGAGGGAGTCATAGATAATGCACTCGTCCTGAGCCCAGACAGTGTGCATCATCTTGAGATGGTCGCAATGCATTAATTGTGGCCATCAGCATTTGAGCACAATGATCTCGGCCTTTTCCTGGGTTGATATCATCATCTTCTGACCTCTTTCTTTCACCGCTTTGCTGGCCCCAGCCTGACTGCAGCCTCAGTAACATTTTCTCATTAACTTAGCTAAGAGCCCCGCCGATCATGTCCTATTTGTCGCCCCCAACGCCGTCCAACGTTGCATTGCTTGTTGGTATCATTGTTTGCCTCTTTTCCACCAATAGCCTCTGCAAACTCCCATCTCTTGGCACCCCCAATCTTTCCGATCTGCCTGTCATCCAACTACAGATGTGCTCCCCAAGCTCCACTGGAATCTTCTTGATGTTCCCTGCGCCTCCAGACCCTGTCCGTGCCTGGATCTGACATGGTCATTGGCTTACAGAATGTGAGGATGATGAGTAGAAGCGTGAAACAACCCTATCCCTTTCCTTGAAGTTGTAAGACAAGCATTTTCCCATGACGCAACGGAGCTTCGGCAAACGGGTGCAACCGTTGTTACCCTCTACAATCTACAAACCAGCCAGTCACAGCCTTATCGAATCGACAGGTACCACGATAGCTGGGGTTGGCGCCGAGTTGTTACAGTTGATCCACATGCCAATCTGAGAAACAGAGGGGAAAAGTCACTAAGCCCTTGCCCTCGGGTAAGTGCGTGGGTGGTTCCCTGGTGTGTTGTTCGTCTAATATGCTCCGAAAGCTTGATAGCGATCGATTTTGGCCAGTAGGTCAGAGCACGGGGGGAAGTGGAGGCGGAAGTGGCCGATGATCAGTTGGCATAACACAGAATGCCACTGTAGTAGTGGTACCGCTGCCTGTATAAGAACTAACTGCGACCCAACACATGTTCAACTAGAGCAGGCGGTTAGAATCAGCCAACTCAACTCACGTCGCCTGACCTAATCCCACTGCGGTTTCGAAGCCAGCAAAGGCAGCAGGACTCGCCTTCACAAGAACAACTTTCCAAAACAATGAGATTTACCAGCTTCCTCCTCGCCGCTCTGACGGCCACCACCACCACCGTCGCCATCCCCACGCTCAAGGTCCGCGACTCGTGTGTGGAAACCTGCGGCAGCACGTGCTACTGGCAATCCGACATTGACGCTGCTGTCAACAAGGGCTACAGCGACTACCAAAGTGGCACGACCGAGGGTGATGACAGCTATCCCCACACGTAAGTAGATGTTCAACGTCCTCTCTCTCTCTCCCTGTTGGCTCGATGGTGGGATCTGATTAAAAAAACCAGCTACAATAACTACGAGGGTTTCGACTTCCCTGTCAGCGGTCCCTACCAGGAGTTCCCCATCCTGTCCTCTTATCAGGTTTACTCGGGTGGATCTCCCGGCCCGGATCGTGTTATTTTCAACACTGACGGTGACTACGCTGGTACCATCACACACACTGGCGCGAGTGGCAATGACTTTGTTGCTTGCCAAGCGGGTTAGTTAGGTCAAGGGGCAGTGAGTGAGTGAGTGGATTTTGATGGATTTGATTTGGGAAAGGGGATAGATCGATGCTTGGATCTATCTTACAAGTCACCTGTCTTATCTATCTGTATACATATATGGGCCTAAGCTTTGTTGGGCCCATTCCGCTCCGCACCTCCTTCCTATCTTCCACATTCGTGGTTCGCGCTATCATACGATAACAAGTAGTACCCAGTATGAGATCCGATATAAAAGACCGTACGTACCTTATGCCGAATGAGGGAGAAATGCTTTACTTCTCGCCCAACCTCCCCTCGATGCCCTTGCGCAGGCGGTCCCTCTCCGTCGCAATCTCATCCTTGTTCGCATCATACCGCACGTTGCCCGCCTGATTGAATGGGTTCTCCTCACTTCTATCAAACTCCTTCTTGATAATCTCAATGCGCTGGTTCCTCCGCAAGCCCGGATTCTCGGCTTCGATTTCAGGCAGCCGCCTCTCCTCAAACGCCTTGTACGCGGCCTTAAAGCGCCTCTCAGGATGCCGCTCGATCGCCTGGCTGTTCTTATCCTTGGTCATCGATAGCGCATCCAACGCATTGTCGATACCCGTCGCATTCAGCGTTGTTTCTTTCCTTTTCTTTGCTCCTTCCCCTTCTCCATCGCCCCCCTCTACCCCACCCAGTTTGCCCAGATCCAGTGTACCTCTCGACGTGGCATTAGTCTTTTTCTCCGCCTTCTTCGCACCTGCTGATTTTGGGTTAGCGGGCTGGGTCTTCTCTTCTTCTGCGAGCAGTTTGTCACGCTCGGCTTTGGCCGCGGCTTGCGCGGCTTTCTTGTCGGCAGCGTCGGCGGCCTTTTTGTTCGATTTGGCGCCCTGTGTCCACTTATCGGTTTCAGCTCGTTCGGCAGCCGCCTCGGCCGCTGCGGCCTTTTCCGCCGCCGCTTCGGCCTTTTTTGCGTTGCCTGCGGCTTTCTTGGTGTTTTCGCCCTTTTTGGGTGCCATAGTGTCCTTAGGCTCCGAGAGAATGAATTAAAATATCCGGTGAGAAAAGAACCAGTGAGCAAAATCGTAACTGTAATAAATTGAGAGAAGAAAGTTATGTCACCCAATGACGAAAAATCGTCGCCTTGTCGGGGGTATTAATTACGGAGGCGCAGCGTGGGGGATGAAAAAGTGGCAACTGACTATGTTAGGCACCTACGAAGCTAAGTTCTAGGCGTCGAGGCAGAGTCGACTTGTAAATGATTGCTGGAGCCTCCGAAAAGAGGGGAAATCTGTTAATCCTTGCCAAGATTCAAGGGTTTCAATCAGGACCTACCAGTATTCATGACAAAGCGTCAATCCTGGCTTATTACAGTAGTCTACATTACTCCTATAGCGCACTCTCCTATGTTTGGCAGAAGAGACTTTCAGGCTCTTCGCGCATCAATGTGAGTATGGCGTCCTCACAGTAATCTCGATAAGAGCACTGCACGTATCCTAAACGAATCGCTGGAGCAGTCCTGTTTGACTTGGCCCGTGCTTAGCGAGATTGCCTTGGAGGATCTGTTCCACAGCTCGTTCGAGAGCCTTAAGAGTCCTCCGTTCTGTTGTGGCTTATGCCATCACACTCTTATGTGGGCAACCCGGGTGTGAGATTAATGCGCGATACCCAGAGCAGAGCTCAGCTCGGTCGTGGCTTTTTGAGTCAGCCTGTTGACCACAACTCTGGCAAAAGCCAAAGTTCTACAGTAACTTAAGCTTAAATTCTGGACAAGAAGGATACCCAGAAAGGGTGCTAATGAAACAAGCTTTTAGGGCCGTTGACCATTTGTCCCACTCCCTGTCACTGAAACTTCACCCCAAAACTGTTTCTAGTTTTCGGCTCCCTGGTGAATGTAGAAAAGGTGCAAAGTGGCCCAACAGTGGATCCTCTGTAAGTCGCTCCTACTGTGGCACGCACACTGCCAGTCTGCCTTACTTGAAACAAGGCCAGTCATCTCAATTGCAGGGATCAAACTAAACCTGAGTCATACACTTGAGGCAAGAATGCACAATCCAACCTGGTACCCATGGATCTTCCTCCAGGCTATATGCAGTACTAACTTCCAAGCATGGTTGTACATTGAATGAGGATTAAGCTAGGCTACTCAGGAGAAACTGTACACGCACTTCTAACGCCAAAGCATTGTCTTCTTGGTTGTTCAGGGGCTCCAGACAACAGTGCTGGCAGAGCAATGTCCCTATATCCCTGACTGTACTCCTTCCCCACACTCATGACATATTACGTAGCCCTTGGCCTAGTCCGCCTACATATAGATATCTGGATTGGCAATTGTCGATCAGCCGCAGCTGAAGAGCGGAGATCCTATATGTGGTCGTGCCACTGTTTCTTCTTCACTGGGCCTGGGAGCTATCGCTAGCCGGAGCCTAATTGGTGTGAGAGCTTTGTTCAAGTGGTGTACTGTAGCAAATAGATGACTCCTCCACCCCACTACCTGTACCCAGACCTCCAACACCGAGCACGTGCGCAGAGCATCTCCAGTACGGTACTAAGCAAGGAACTTTCGCTTAATTACTGTACCACCCGCCCGCTCTTTTCAGAGACTGCGAGAAGATTTAGCGCTCCAGGCTCGCGGGATAGACGACCATTCTGAGACGGAGCATTAATTTGATGGGTGGGTCGTTTTGGGGTGCATGGCATTTTGCGGGACTCTACTGAGTGTGGCTTGATGATCAGACTTGGTAAAGCCAATGTTGGGGTCCATTCCATCGTGTGCCGCTAAGACTGTTTGAGGCCTCGTGTAAACTGTGTCAGCCTCATTCCCAGCAGGAAGGATGGCCCGTAGGATTGGCACACAATTTTCGAGGAGGTGGCTGCGATCCTGCTATATTATCAGGCCGATGATTGCACCGAGGACTCTTGCGGTCCCACGCATCGCAAAGTCCCTCGTTGACCTCATTTGTCTGACTTGATTTTTTCACAATCTCAGCAGCATTCACCACCATGAATCCGCATGATAAGCTCCAGCCATATGGTGGCCAGCCATATCCTCTCATGAATAGTCAACAGCCGTATCCCCCCAACAATGGTAGCCAGCCTTATTATCCTCCCAACAATGATCAACAACCCGCCAATGCTCTCCCTGGGAGCTCTAGATTGCCGGCCAAGTGGCAGTTCGGTCTCTTCGACTGTTGCTCTCCTTTTAGCCTCTGTTAGAATCCCGAACAACCGACGTAGATCCTTGAAATAACTTTTGTCAGGCTGCCTGACGTGCTGGTGCCCGTGTATCACATCGGGCAAGACTTATGCTCTTGAAAATGGCGAGCGGAACCCCAGCGGCTTCAATGGAATGGTATGGCATTTTCCCCAACATCCACACTCATACAGGCCCTTACTCACTCTTCCAGTGCCTTGCCTACTGCGCTCTCTCATACATAGGAGGACAGGCAATTCTCCAATGCATGAACCGTGGCAGTATGGAGAAAAAGTACGGGATAGAAAGCAATGCGTGCATGGACTGCCTGGTCAGCTGCTGTTGTGGCTGCTGTGCTCTCATTCAGGAACAGAAGGAATCGATTGTCAGAAACACCGGCATGGATCCCAAGACCAAACAGCCGTACCAGCCGGTTCGTGGTATGGACTATGCCTAGATATGATACCTCGGGAAGGAAAGAGACGGGAGGTAAGACCAGCCGAGGCGTTATGACGGAGCACAAAGTTCTTTACGTATCGAACTCTTATTGTTCAGGGGCGCGTGTGCCGAGCGCTGTATTACAGTATTAGGCGTTGCGCGATGGACAGGATCCATTATTCAATCCAAGACTGCCAATGCTTGGCCAAAGTGAGTGCCGCATCTCCTCGCTTCGTTTCAACTAGATTAGCAAAAGTCGTCGTAAGCTGTTCACACCAAGCTTTTGAAATCCCTTCCACCTACCTCTCTTTGGAGGTTGTCACTGGAATGCTTTTCGTTTGCCAAGTGCTCAGTCCAAAGTCCCCAATCTGAGCACAGTCCCATATTCGTGATTGTTTCTGAGATGGGGGTGCGTTGACTACTGGTTCGACCTATGTGTGACAACAATGAGGTCAATTATTCATTAGCCACACCTTCAGTTGGGTTGGGCATGGATGTCTATCAAACTAAAAAGCGTCGTGCTAAGTGAAGTATCGCCCCCAAAGTCCTAAAGATCTGTTCCCTCTTAGCTCTGCCAGAATCGCCCTGGGGTGTCCCGTTTACTTACATCACATCCATCTTCTGCAAAAGTCCCAAGCGAGCAAAGCAAACAACATATATGCCTTCCCACCTGTCTAGCCTCACTGGTGTCTTCTCTCCCATATTCCTCTCTGTTAGCACATTCACCGCTCTCTACCTCATAGTACACATCATAGCCATCCTGCTGCCTGCTCTAGCATACAGGCAAGCCTATCGATTTCTGTTGTCATAATATTTAATATATATAAAATGGCCCACTTCTACCAGCGAGCTAGACGCGTGGCATATGGTACGCCCTCAGAACAAGCCGGCAACGCCCTCGGTAAGGGTGATGGCGATGGTAATGAGGACAAGACTACGAGCAGACAAACCAAAGGTCCTCTCGACACCACATCCCAGTCACCACCCAAGACGGCCGTGTCAAAGTCTCCAGCACCTTTTCCGCGCATCGGCACCAAGGTGCTGACCTACTATTGCCGGCGGAACCGCTCATCCCGACTACCAAACTCGCCATCACCAACACCACCGGCCGCCCATGACGCTGGCAAACCTGGATCCGATGACAAGAAGTCCAAAACATGGCCCGAGATGATCCAGGTAGATTCACCACATCCCTCGCACACAGGCAGCAAGCTCTACCAGAAAACATCACCACCCCCGGCTTTGCCGCCCTCAAAAACCACATCACAGCCGACAGAGATCCCGGAGTGACCTCGGGGAAGTTGAAATGAAAGAAGTGGCCGCACTAATCTCTCGGGTCGATGGGACAATATCCACCTACTTCTGATAATCCATCTTTTTATCTCACTAGGGTATTTATTAGCCTATTCAATCTGTGCTCCCACACGCAAGCCTTGCTTCTATATCTGTGTTGCATAAGAACCTTCACACTTTTATCCCTATGGCTGTGAATGGCCGATGAACTAGGCTTGATAAGCAAGACATCCAACGCAGACCGCAACCGCAACCCGTACAACGGTTCAGAATATTCCCGCATCATGATATAGCTACCAGGACTTCAAATGGCCGCAGCACCACCGAGCTCCCCTTCAGCCTAACCTCCTCGTCATAGTTTCTCAAATGTGGCACAACACCGCCTTGTAGGAGGCCAGCATGCTCTTCTGGAACCGTGAATTCGACATCCTCCTTACCAAAACTTGCAATGACTATAGCCTTCTTTTTCTCACTCGTCCTCACGTATGCCACCACGTCAGGAAACTTGCTCTCTGTATCCAGCATCGTGAACTGACCGTAGACAATCAAATCATTCTCCTGCTTCCTAAACGCCAGCAGCTTCCTCCAGTAGTGGTAACTACTGTTCTCATTCTTGACCAGGCTCTCAGCATTCCATGTTCCATAATCAGGATGCACATCCATCCACGGCGTCAAGTTGCTTCCTTCTGGCACAAAGCCCGCCCACTTGTTGCTGTTCCACTGCATTGGCGTTCTCGCATTGTCTCTCCCGATCAACCGATATTGATCTCTGAACTTCCTCTGCATCTTCTCGTCATTGGGATAGTCCCGCAGCACAGTCTCCCAATGGTTCACGCACTCGATGTCCTTGTACTTGTCCATACCCCAATCTCGCGGCACGTTGATCTGAGCGAGCTCCTGTCCCTGATACACAAACACTGTGCCACTCTGCAGCGCCAACTGTGCCGCCAGCATCTTGGCGCTCACCGTCCTCAAATTGCCCTCTTCACTCCCGTACCTGCTGACACTCCTCCCCTGATCATGATTCTCCATAAACAGAGCATTCCATCCGCCCCCATCGATCATACATCGCTGCCATCTATTCACCACCGTCCTCAGTGTCTGTGCCTCAAATTTCTTATTCCACCACTTCCCCCCTCTTGACGGGTCAATGTCCATTCCCACAATATCAAACTGGAACGCCATCGCCAACTCTCCTCGATCCTTCCCCACCGCCCTCAACACCTCTGCTTCGTCCTTGACTCCAGGCATCTCTCCCACACTAAAGGCATCAAACTCTTGCAACACGACACCAATTTCCTTGAAAAACTCATGGATCCTCGGTCCATTGACAAAGTATGGGTGTCCATCGCCTAACTCGCCGTGACCTTGGCCCAGGGGCTTGCCATCCTTGAGCAACCCTCGCCCTTCCTCATCCACTCCTTCATACCTTTTGCTGATGAAATTGATGACATCCATGCGGAACCCACCGACGCCCTTGCGCAGCCACCACCTCATCACTTCGAACACTGCCTTTCTCACCTCATCACACTCCCAGTTCAAGTCCGGCTGCTCGGGAGCAAACAGATGGAGGTAATACTCGCCACTGGCCTCGTCCCACTGCCAAGCCGAACCAGAGAACGCCGACTCCCAGTTATTCGGCGGCATCCTCTCACCCTCATGGCCGGGGACATCAAAGCGCGGCTTCCGCCAGATATACCATTCTCTCTTGGTGCCCTTGCCCCTGGCACCGGTGGGAGAGGCCTTGCTCTCCTTGAACCAAGCATGCTGATCCGAGGTGTGATTGACAACGAGGTCCAGGACGTACTTGATGCCGTGGCTGTTGCACTCGCGTATCAGATCATCGTGGTCCTGCATGCTGCCGTACCGCTCGTCAATGGCGTAGTAGTCGCTGATGTCGTAGCCCATGTCGACCTGGGGGCTTTGCAGGATCGGTGACAGCCAGAGCACATTGACCCCGAGTTCTTTGATGTAGTCGAGCTTGGAGATGATGCCGCGGAGGTCGCCGTACGCGAGGCCGTCGCTGGAGCGCCACCCCGTGCTGTTCTTGCCGCTGTGGCAGAAGGAGGCTGGATAGATCTGGTAGACTACCGCTTCGCGCCACCAAGCGTGCGGGATTGAAGGAACAGGACGCGACATGATCATGTAGTGCAGTGCAGTGTTGTGATAAAGTACAATATGGTTAGGTGTTGCTTTTGCTGCTCGAGGGTTATCTATTGTCGTCGCGGCCCAGCTTCCTGAGTGGTGAAGACCTTCAATGCAAGAGTACAGCGGCGTCAAGTATGCCGACCAGCCAGCAGCAAACAATTCGGACTTATCAGAACACGGGCCGAGTTAAGCACAAGGTCTTCATCGATTGTAATATCTCTATCTTTATACTCGAACTGGGGACAGATAGACAAATGCCCATTTTACGGAGTAAATCACCTTTGCTCCACTTCATCGCCGAAAATAAAGCCGACGACGGTTAACATGCTCGAAGCAGTAATACAACAGAGGCAGTGAGTGGGTGCTTGGCACATTCGCCACGAGGCCGCCACAAGGCCGTCACAAGGCCACCACCTTCAGAATCAGAAGCTGGGCGGGCCCTATTCAAAGCATTATTAGATCAAAACCCAAAGCTGTCCAACAGGCTGTCTGCTGATGGCTCGACAAACTGGGTCGGAGGTGGCTTCTTCTCCGTCTTCCCCGTCTCCTTCTCCCTCTCCACCTTGTCCTCAATCGTCTCATCTTGGCCGTCGACGGTGATTTCCGTCTCTCCCTTCTCAACCAGCGAACCACGCCGTATTGGAAGCACCTTCATCCCCATAGTCTGGTTCACAAATCGCCAATTCTTAATAAGCCGAACAGCAAGCATGTCAATGCCCATACGGGAGTAAAATCTTGCGGAGCCAAGGACAAAGTCGTTCTCCTCACCTAGGCTGACCGCATTTCTCCAAGTATTTTCCTTCACCAGTTGGTCTCGGAGGTGGACGTAGAGCACCGCAAGGAGAGGGTCGTTGGCCTTCCAGTTTAGCGATCCAGGTATGCCTTCAAGTGTGTCTAGTGGGATCCCGACGCATTTATGAACGGGTCTAACAAGCACCTGAACCGCCTTCTCATGATGATTGAGCAATTGGTACGCCCAAGTAGCCATCCACCGTCCTTGCTCGGAATCCACGGCTGCCAGGAGCACGGTATTTTCAATCAGATCAACCAGCACTGACTGAGAGCCAGGACTATCGTAAACTCTAGCAATGGCCACAGCAAGCTGCAAATCTTTCACTTGACTGACACACGTATGGACCGCATCTTTCAGGCTTCCTCCGAGCAAGAAAAACGCGGCGCCATACTCGAATCTACGCTTGCTGAGTAGGGCGAACGCATTCTTCAGAGCTGTTGCCTTCCACCTAGGCTCATCGAAATTGTTTGCAAGCAGCTTCATTGTGATATCGCGCTCTTTGATCCCGCTGCTTTGCCGCCACAAGAGTTGGAGGACATGCTTCTTACCTAATGCCAGGTAATACAGCGAGCAGTCGACAGGGTTACGATCTTCGTGCTTGGTGTATTCGGCTCTTGCCACATTTTCCATCTGGAGTCTCAGAGCCTCTACATCTGACAGCCAGAGGAATATTCCGGAATGTCGGGCAGATTCCCAAGTCAACTTGCCACCGTGAAATTCGATGACAAGGCCAAGGAGCGGCTCTTGACAATTTGATAACGAAGCAGAGATGATAGCACTCCATGGCAGGTCCGGCTCAGTATGGCAAGTGTAGAGAGAATGCAAATATCGCAGAGCATGCTCATCGAGCGAGAATTGGTGAGCCTCAAGTTTAACAGCCACATCAACTGTATGGCCAAGTAAGGAGCGAGCTGCAGAGGAGAGGTGAGGAATCTGGTGCTGGTCAATGTTCTCCTTCAAGCGTTCGGCAATGTCTTGTAGAGAGATGTGGCCATTCGCGAGGTTGCCGTTCGTGCCATTTGCCTGTACGGACCGAGCCGAATCCTCAGCTGAGGTCGAGAGGAACGAGTCAAAGCTCAATTCGAGTGTGCTTGACAGTGGATCTCCATCGGTGAAAAACTTCAGCTGTTCTTGGAACGAATACAGAATTCGGTCAACACTCTTGAAGTCACCTAGCACTAGGAGTGCATTGAGCACCTCGGGACTATACACCGGTAGAGCCGAGTTGGCTAAGTCAAGCCCTCCTGGCGTTGAAGGAGATGGGCGGTCGGGTTTTGGGGTAGGAGGGTCAAGTACAAATAATTGATTACCAGCTCCGATGATAATGCTAGCATCATCAAGATGACAGACTGCTCCGATGGCGTGGCCAGTGAAGTCTCTAATGCGGATGTCTCTCACCTTTACCCAAGGAAGGCTGTCAGATGACAATGTGAATCTTGACTGTCCAAAGAAGACAATGCGGAATGCGAAGCATACGACAAGAATATGCGAACCTCGCTTTGTCTGGTGCCAAGAAAGCTTCTCAATCGTGTCGTCAAAGGCCGTGGTCCACTCGTAAGTCCCTTGACGAAGATCCCAGATGGACAACGAACGCTGTTTTGCGTCGGTGAGAGCTATCTTCCCCAAAGAAGACCCAGCAACAACTGCGGGATTGTATATGTTTGTGGACACTGAACAGACCACTTCTGGCGCCTGGCTATCTGAGCAATGAAGTCCGGACAGCCTGCCGTCAGCTGACGGTGCGACTGCAGTGAGCCATCCTGTAGATGCACAGGGGTAGATCGTCCCGATGTTTGGTGGAGTAAGAATGACGGCACTTGCGCTTGGGAGCATGATCTTTCCATCTTCTGCAATCACACCTAACGTTCTGCCACAGTTCAGCAGTCGAAAAGGAGAATTCCCCATGGCAGATATCTTTAGCAAAGGTCGACGACCCTTTTTGCCCATCTTGTCGTTCAGGAGATCGCCATATTGGAGCACCTGGTCCCCGTCTAGGACCGTAAGCTCGTCTCCCAAGAATAAGGCATCCTTGACCTGATCACCAGTGGCAGAATGAATTTTTTGCAAGACATTCGACCTCGTAACCTTCCATACAAGCACCTCAACATCTGTCCATGAGCAAATCAGGTCGCCAGAATCATTCTTGACCACGCCGTTGATTGGATGACGATGTCCCGCCCATGACGCAATTTGGTTCACTCGGTCTTTCCGTGGGGCAGTATCGAGTAGATGAGTTACGCTAGCTTCATACCATGATATTGTGCCATTGTATGAATGCACAAGCAACGACAGTGTAGAGTCTCGGCCTGCGAAGGCGTAGAATTGAGTGTAGTCTTGCATATGCGGGACTCCTTGGAAGATAGAAATCTTGACGTCGTCGACGTGGGCAACATTGAAGACCTCGGTGGAATTCTTGTTGCGCCAGCCCGCATTCTCTAGACCCCAGACAGACATATGGCCAAGTCCGTCGAGCACCACACATAGCTCTGGACTCCGGTTGGCAACTTCGATAAGATGCTCAAGAGCATGATCAGTCACACCAGGTACAGCGGTGGACACGGCTTTCTCTGTGGCATTGGAGAAGTCTCTGCTGTCGATGATGAAGGCATATCGCCTTGGAGTCCTTGATCCTACACTCAGTCTTCGGGGCTGAATGGTGGGTACAATGTCAATTTCCGTGAGCATCTGCATGATGGACACCGAGTGAGGATCGACATATGCCCATACTCTGATTTTGTTGTCTGCGCAAAACGTGTAGAGGAGACTGTCCAGATTCATCTCTGAGTGCCATGGCTTCCGCCAGTGCAGATTTGTCACAGACGTGGGATGTGGAAGATAGGAGACCTCGAACCTCGTGCTGTCAACTTCGTAGGAAAGGCGTCTCCAGATCTTGACTATTCTATCATGTGGTCCGCAAGATGCTAACAGCCCGCCATCATGGGAGAACAAGGCCAGGGCCGTGGGGGAAGCAACGTCCTGCCTCCATATGACTCCTTTCTCTTCATGCACATTCCATAGCACCAGCCTTGCCCCTCCAATCATCAGCTCTGCTGGGGATCCCCACGACAAAGACGTCACGGCAAAGTCAAGCTCCAGGTGGTGTGCTTGTGTCCAGGAGAGGACATCCTCATCGCTCCCAATAGGGCTATAAATATACACCTTCTTCCCGCCACAGGTAGCAATCTGTCCAGACGATTCCTCGATTGCTATCGCATTGAGTGATGTCTCTGTGTTGATATAGAGGGTTTGCAAGATGTCTTTGGGTCCTGTTGCAATGATGGCTGCGTTGCCAGAGATATAGGCCACCAGCCGCCGGCCATCCCAGTGCGCAGTGCTGATGGCCTGCCGCTTCGACCGTGGTCGTCCCGGCAAGATCGCACGCATGGCATGGGCACCGGCATTGCTGGCTGGTGCATCATCAACTCCGTCCATAATCTCATCGACACGGTTGACAAGCTAAGTGATGTCCGAGCGACCAATCAGCGAAAAGGCCCTCTTGGCACGGAAGGAACGCGCCCGCTGAGGCAACAGCTCCTTTGGAAGGCGCAATTAACTGAGCATACCATGGTGTGTGCCCTCACAGGCTAGGTGGCTTAAGACCACTCCGTGCTTCAATGATCTGTCTATCATTTGTTCACTGAAATGTAGCAGGAGAGTCTATGCTCATGTGCAGACACAGATGAAGGGAGTTTGTTTGCTGACTGCGTCATGACGGCTGCCTTGCCCCTTCAACCGTCACTCTGATCGCCCTCGTGCAACACCATTGCTCAACCGCTTGAGTTAGCTACCTTGACCCTCAAGTTCTCACAGCGATCTTGTCTGTCTCAGCCAGACAACGGATTAGACAGCCGACCATGTCCGACTCAGAACATGCCAAAACGTTTATTCCGCTTGAATCCCACCCCGAGGTCATGACCTCGCTTGCCCATAGCCTCGGTGTTTCTTCCACGCTGGCCTTCCATGATCTGTTCAGTCTGCATGACCGTGATCTCATCGACATCCTCCCCAATCCTCTTGCTCTGCTCTTCGTGTACCCGGAAACCAGCAGCTCTCACTCCCACCAAGACACGGCAAATGCATCAGCTGCCCCTATCTACGACAAGTCCGGCGAAGACGAACCCATTATCTTCTTTCGCCAAACGATCCGTCATGCCTGCGGACTGATTGGCCTCCTTCATTGCACGATAAACAACCCTTCAGCCATCACGCCAAATAGCTATATCGACAAACTCATCAAAGCTGCCATCCCGGTCAAACCCGATGCAAGAGCACGGCTCCTTGTTGATTCACCCGAACTTGAAGCTGCGCATGCAACGGCTGCTCAACAAGGCGACACAGCTGCACCACCGCTCGGCGAGGAGCCAGGACATGCCTTTATTGCATTTGTCAAGGGTAAGGATGATTGTCTGTGGGAGTTACCAGGTCCCGATTGGAAATCCCCCGTCAGCCATGGGAAGATAGCTGGAAATGTTCTCAGCGAGGAGGCTCTTGATAAGGGGCCCCGACAGTTTCTGGCGCGTGAAGAGGCCGGATCTGGGAATATGGAGTTTAGCTGCCTTGTATTGGCACCCATCTTGCATTGATCTGAGATGTCAAAACTTGTGGTTACACCCAACTTTAGAAGTTCAGGTTCAAATACCGTACCGATGTCGGAGAGCATCCAGCCGCACATCAATGATTACCTAATTAGTATTAATATTAGTAACTTAAGTTAGGCGTTGAGGATCACCGGCCAAGTCGCGGAGTCAGCCCCGGCTCAGCCCCATAAGTGTAACTTATCAGGCTTTCCAGGGGCTGACTCGTACTCGCTCTTAGCAATGAACAGCACTACTCTCACCATCACCCCTCTTGGCGAAAGCTGTCGATGTAGAAAATGTTTATGAAAGACGGGATGCAACCTTCATCACTGTCGGCCCTACGTGGTAGACAGTGTGTCTTGAACCAGACTTTATCCCTTGGATGAAAGCAGAACTATCCCTCTGAAGGCCGGTGTCTGCATCACAACACCAAAGACTCGACCTATGGATACTCACAACCTTCCGGTTTGCTGGGACATGGCAGGATCGGCCCTCCAACGACAACACAGAGCTTGAAAGCTGCTACACATTTTCTAAGACATTCACTTATGTACAAATACGGTACTTCGCAACTTCATGAAGCTGCTCCATTCTCATCATTCATCGCGAGAGCTCGTCATGGAGCCTGGACTGTCCATCCAACCTGCCACCGCGGCCTTAACACCAGCCAGGCAGGATGACGTCGAGCAAGACACACCAACGAGCCCGAAAAGTGTTGATGCTTCCGCCGATGGCGTAGCAGAGGAGACAGGCCACGATCGTCAATCAATCCTCGGGTATGGAGTAGGCAACTCTGACACGGCTGCACAGGTTGCCGCCTCAATCTGGGGTCGCAAGCAGTTGATTGCGGCATATGTCCTGTAGGTGGAACGCATTGCACATCCGAGGCCATTACTCATGCATGACAGGTTGTGGGTCATTACTGCCGTCTCTTCAACATTTGAGAACGTCCTAGTTGCACTTGGGCCATATATCACAAGTGCATTTAAGCTTCATTCCTATGCAGCAGCAACTGGTATTGTGGCAAACGTCGTCGCTGCCTTGTCGCCTGTTCCAACAACCAAACTTCTGAAGAGGTTTGGCCGTGCTCAAGGCATGCTCACGATGATGGTGATCATTATCATCGGTTTAACCATGTTTGCTGCTTCCCCAAATATTGCTGTGTACTGTGCAGCACAGGTTTTCATGGCCGTTGGATCAGCTGGTATGACTTATTGCATTAGTGTCTTTGTCGCAGACACTACTTCTCTGCGCGACAGAGCTTTCATGATGGCCTTCTCGACATCTCCAGACATCATTACCATGTGGGCGGCTGGACCGATAGCATCCAGGCTCCTGACTGGTGTTGGGTGGCGATGGGGCGTTGGGATCTATGCAATCGTGTGGCCTGTGACGATGCTTCCCTTCGTCGGGTTCATCCTCTGGAATCAGCATAAGGCCGTCAAATTAGGCCTCCTACAACCCAAAGAGGCCTCGGAAACGAAGAAATCATTGCTGTGCAGACTCAAGCGGGTCATTCTCGACGTTGACATGCCCGGTCTTCTCATCCTGGCCACCGGCTCGTCACTTTTTCTGCTTTCCTTTACGCTTTACTCATTTCAACCGCAAGGTTTCGCGTCTCCGCTGATCATCAGCCTCATCGTTGTTGGCTTGAGTCTTGTCGTCGCATATCCGCTGTATGAGCGCTATGTTGCTCCGACAACTTCCATTCTATATAGTACCTTGCACGACCGCACTGCTCTTGGTGCGCTCCTCACGCTATTCGCGACCATATTGGCCTTTACTAATATTGTTGGCTACGGTACCTCGTATCTGCAGGTTGTTACTGGTCTCAACATCACGCAGACATCCTACCTGATTTCATCGATCAAGGTGATCGTCTGCTTTTATGGACTCATCATCGGCGCGCTGATACGTTGGACCGGCCGGCTGAAGCAAATTATCTTCGTCCTCGGGGCCCCGCCCATGTTTATCGCAGCAGGCTTGTTCCTTGCATTCAGACAGCCGCAGTACAACAACACGGGCGTCATGGTTGCGGTGGTCATTTTGATTTCTTTGTCAATTGGCTGCATAAGTCTCTGCAGCAGCCTCATCATGATGGCCACGCTGGGACAGGAACACGTCACCATTGTGCTTGCCCTGATCGGATTCCTCACGAATATTGGGCCTGCAATAGGCGAAGCCATCAATACGGCTATCTGGACGGGTTCTTTCAAGCAGGCTCTCCATCGGCACTTGGATACATTGACAGAGGGTGAAATACAAGCCATCTATTCGAGTCTGGATGTCCAACTCTCATTTCCGGAGGGGAGTGTCGTTAGACACGGCATTGCAATGGCGTACGGCGATGCGAAGCTCTACATGCTAATCACAAGTTTGTGCTTGATGTGGGTCGCGGTTCTGGGTATTTTGGCGTGGAAGGATTTGAGGGTCAGGAAGGTGATGGATCCTAGGACCGCCGCGGCAGAAGAGGATGGCGTACATGGGAGACCGAGATCAGGGGTCAGTGTGAATGGAAATGTAAGGTAGGAGGCCTTAAGAACAGAAGGAGTAAATAGTTCCTGGGAGACTTCATCTGATATTGGAATTTGAAAGCTGTGTTGGTCTAGCTTGCGTTTCGTCTTTCTAAGCTTTCAACGGTGGTGATAATCGTGTTTTATCGTTAACTTAGTGCTATTTTCCGCTAATTAGTTAGGGGTCAGTTTGCAATCTGTCGACTGCCATCCAGTCCTTTAGAGGAAGGCTTTGATAACCTGAAATACTCTATATTTAAGTTTCGAGACCACGGTGAAAGCGAAGCAGCTGACGTGGTGCATAAAAGGTCTAGAGGCTCCCTGTGTGACACTCGAGTTCTGCTAGAGTTCTAGATCAGACCTACAGTGACATATCAAAAGTTTCCGCCTCCCGCCCCGCCCATTTTACATCAAGAAAAAAATTATGATTTTGACGGATTCAGGCTGGACTCGTTTATAAGAACTGAATTAACACTCTTGCGCTTGGCATCGGCTAATGAAGCAGTTGCCGATCTCTTCAAATACCCCCACTGGGAGAGAGGAGCTGTGTTAAGTTTATTATTTATGTTCTTCAGACCATCTCACACTGTTCGATCGTCAATTAAACATCTACTAACTTCGAGCTCTCTTGGTCGCTTGCCCCGATACTTGCACTGTGCTAGTAGAAACGTGTTTCTCCATTCACTTAAAACACCAACAAGTAGAAACCCCACAATCCGAAGCGACATGAAGCTGCTCTACCCCACCTCTCTCCATATCGACACCTCCCTGCTTGAAGGCTTCTCTATCACCCTGGCACCCTACGATGTGACCCAGGTCATCCCGGATAAGGACACCGACGCGGAAGTCCTGGTGACATGGTGTAACAAGGCGGCCAACCTCAAGGACGCCGCGCACCGGCTCACCAAGGTGAAATGGATCCAGAGCCTGGCGGCAGGCCCAAACGACGTACTCAACGCCGGCTTCGATACCAGCAAAGTCATTGTCACCACGGGGTCCGGCCTGCACGATGAGACCGTTGCTGAGCACGCTCTCGGCCTCATCCTCAATGCAGCCCGCCGCTTCTACGAAATGCGCGACTACCAGCTGCAGGGCAAATGGGCAGGGCCCCTCGGCGGCCCACAGCCGGATCGCCCCAAGGGCCTCTTCCAGAGCCTCAAGGGCTCCAACGTGCTGATTTGGGGGTTTGGCAACATTGCCAAGCACCTCGCCCCCTGGCTGACGATGCTCGGCGCCACAGTCAAGGGCGTCGCGCGTAGCAACGGTGTTAGAGATGGCGTTGAGGTTTACGCTGAGGACAGTCTGTCGAAGCTGCTCCCCAACACGGATTGCTTGGTCATGATTCTCCCGGGGTCAGAATCGACCAAGAATGCTCTGAGCAAGGAGCGGATCGCCCTTCTGCCGAATCATGCGTGGGTCGTCAATGTTGGCAGAGGCATTTCCATCGACGAGGAGGCACTGGTTGATGCGCTGGAGAAGAAGGAGCTTGGCGGTGCTGCCCTGGATGTCTTCAAGACGGAGCCCCTACCAGAAAATGATAAACTGTACAAGGCCCCCAACGTGATCGTGTCGCCACATGCCGCTGGCGGTAGGCCCAGGGGCGCCGAGGCGCTTATTACGTATAACTTGAGGCGGTTCTTGGCAGGGCAACCGTTGAAAAATATTGTTTAAAAAAGCCCATCAATTTGTTGAGACTTTGGTTTATTTGGAGCGAAGAGGATAGACAGATTAAACACTTGAATGGTACATCTAGCAGAATAGACAGAGAGTGTGTGTGGGCGGCAGAAAATTTTAGCACTGTTCTTCACTTCGCATCGCATTCATCTGACCCCCTTTTCTTTCCCGCACGGCTAGCTTTAAATATGATTTGATAGGCTAGTACTGTAAGCATCAACAGATAGAATCACGACACCTTCGTCTGCTCAAGCAGTACTAGCAACAACCTCAACTCTTGGCCTCGTTAGGCCTTCAATTCCTCCTGCATCTGCGTCGGCTAGCACAGGCAGGAATCCATATACTAGGCCCGTCTTCTCGTCTCTGAGCACACCACCGCAGCGCACTCTGCCCTCATTATCCGCCTGTAAGCTGTCCAGAGCATGCTTTACGCGCGTCCAATCTCCGAAGAAATCATGCGCTCTAATGTCTCCCTGTTTGTCCATTTCCCCTTTCGTGGCAGTAGTGGTAGCAACAGCGGTGGCCCTTGTGATGCCATGTCCCAATGTGACGGCGACCACACCGCCAACCATGACTGTATGCGCCGTGTCATCATCATTGTCATTGTCAGCAACCAGCAGTTCCTGCTGGCGCTCCTGCTCTTCCAGCAAGAGTGAATAAACCGGCTCATCACACACTTTCACCTCCTCGGCGACATCCGCAGGGAAAGTCCAAGTGTCATTCACGAGGACAGGGTGCCAGGGCGTGACCAAGAGGTTCTTCAGCTTACAGAGAACGCCCCTATCGGTCATATCCATTGTGGCTCGAGGGGAAGCTAATGATGGCAGAGGATCAGTGCGCAGGATAGCAACAACCTTCCTCGCCCCGGCTTGAGTCCACACTTGGTGACCGGGGCGCAGCTGTTCGACAGGAAGCAAGGAATTATCGGCGAGGAGGACTTTGGAACTGCCGCTGAAGCATGGGTTCGATCTGCAGTGGTAGCGCGACATCTTCACAGGGATGGTAGTGGCCTGGATGGAGATGACACTGTTAGCTGTTTTGGCCTTAAACTGGCCAAAAGAGACAGTTGAAAAGGGGTAAAAGTACTCACAGTGGGTGTTCTTCCAACATTGCTATGTCCATGCGGACCACCTCGGTGACGAGTGGGCTTTGGAGCGGGCAGATTTTCGAACGCAGCGTCAAGCTCGTCGCGGCATTTGATGAATAGTGGACTGTCATGTCCATACATCAATGGGCCGGGATCTTTGAAGCTGTTGCAGACTTGACGTGCGTGTGCGTGTAGAAGAGAGGGAAGGTAGTGTCGGCCCCATCTCTTGTAGTGGTTTTGCTGTCTGGTGGTTGGGGAGCTGCCGGATGTGTTGACAGATGTCTGTACGGCCTTGGAGACTTGGCCGTGCTGCTCACCTTCAGGGGCAGTGAGGTCGTTGAGTAATGAGGCGATGCGCGGATCCGAGGCCAGAGGGTGGAAGCTGGTTGTGAAGGTGAATTTTCTCAGCGACCCGACGGCCAGGTTAAACTTGTCAGAGCTTTTGGAGCCTTCATTGAACGCAGTGTGTTCGTTTGTAGACGGGCAAATGGGGAAAAAGGACGAGATATGGTCACATAAATGAGAGCGTAGGGTGTGGTAGGCGTACACATCTTTAGCCGGAGAAGATTGTGGATCAAGTTTGATGGTGTATACACGGCCATAGCGGTCTTTGTAAGAGAGTTTTGCTTTTATGGACGGTACTAAACCTCGTAGATCATCGTACGTCAGGATAATGTCGCGGCTTTGGCCGTACTGGAGGTTGCCAAGGTGGAAAACGGTCAGGGTTTTGGAAGGTCTCTCCGTGTTGAAGACTGTGCTACAGCGGAGTTTGAGGTTAGAAGATGCCTCAACTTCGAGCGTGGCGTTGACGGCAAAGGTGGAAAAGAGATTTGCGACAGCATGTACAAACACAGTGCCAATCATGCCAGCATCTGGAATGAAAGCATAGTTGCCGTTGCCGATCTCTGCAATGGACTGCATCAGGTCAGAATGTATGTGATAACCGAACCCAAACGTATGAATCGTAGGCATCGTCGCGCCCGCACTGTCTTTGGCTCTAGCCATATCTGTGAGCATGGGCTTCATCTTGTTGACATAGCCTTGCCTCGGGCACATGTGGTTAGGCAAGCCGTCGGTGAGGATAAACAACCCCTGTACGTTATTGGAAAATTCGGCATTTTTGAAAAGTTGCAAGCCTGAGCGAATCCCTGCCCACAGGTTCGTCATGCTCAAGGCCTGGAGACCTTCAATCCGGATGTTTGTTTTCTCCTTGTTGTAATCAGTCATGGGGGTAAGTTCCTGGATAACTTTGGCATCGTCAGAAAATGTGACGATGGCAAGTCGATCACATTTATTCAAATTCTCAATGATGGCGCGCCCTGAGTGCTTGACAAGGTCGAGTATGCTAAGGCCTGTGTCTTCTTTTACGCCGTCTTCGAGATCTGGAAGCGGCGCGTCAGTCTCCATGCTGCTTGAGACGTCAATTACGAGGACTATATCGCATGGCGTGTGCTTTACGCCTGTTCCTGGCTGTCGTGGAGGCTGGCATGAAAGGTAGAATGCTCTGTCGGGAGGAATGCTGTGAATATCGGCGGTGAGATTGTTGTCCGACACTAGCTCCATGGTATGGGATGGAGTGAGCATGACAATATCAGATTTGTCTTCTTCTGTGAACGATTGTGCGATATGGTGCTCTCCATTAATTCTCGTCATTTCGCAGGCTGTGTCTTGATCAACGGAATGTAATCTGTGGCAATTCAAGCACTGTCAATGGAATGAATTCAGCTTTGGAGCATGGTTGCTTGTCAATGATATATATGAACATGATGAAGTGCTTGAGTAGACACTGCCTCGTTAAGAACGCCTATGGACCTTTGTGAGTAGTTCTTCAGCTGCCACATCAAAAGGGCTCCACCATGCCATGGTAAGGCATTCTTCATATATATTGTGAAATTACGGGCCTGAGATTGTGGAGGCTTTGATCAATTTGTGTAATTATAGAGCTGTTGTGGGTTACAGAGGGTAGGGAGTAAACAGGACCCACATCTCACGTGAAGGATCACGTGGTAGGTGCGCGCTACCCACAACCGCCTATGGCCACCAATCTTGGCGTGTAGAGGCTGAGTTGAGGCTAGGCAGACCACTAACAAGGGAGAGGACTTTTGAGCTTCTGGTGTTATTCTAAATTAGTCCTAGTCTATAGAAAACAGCCACCTCAGACTGGGCTTGAAAGTGTACAGCCCAAAAAACGCGATCGACCTTTCGATTCGCCATCGATCTTTCGATTCGCCATCGACCTTTCGATTCTCATGTCATTCATCAATCTGCACTTCTGTGACGAAAGAGTGCAACTGCTCCTTGCTCAGCAAATAAGCAGTAGAAAATTTCAAACTAGCGAGATTAAACGGATCTCGATCGGAAACGGTGGAGTTGCTCAACTTTGAACTGTGACTGCCAGCGCAGATGGGTCGCTGATCGCGATCAGGCCACTTTCATTGACACCACCATCTGGCATCACATCATCGTAGCTGAACGCATATCCGATGCCGCCGGCCGAATGCGCATGCACGATCCTGCTGTAGTGGTTTGTAGGCGACACGCTGTAGTATTCGTTTTCCAACTGAGCTGGCTGCACATTGCCTCCTGGAAGAAGCAATGTCGACCGATTGATTGCCGCGCACAACCTGGGCACAACCGCGCGATGAATATCGTTGTCGGTGGAGGCTATTTCGAACGGGCCAGTGTTGCACGTGAAGATGTCCGTGGCCGAAGGTTTGGCGTACGTTCGACTAGATCCGGCACAGATGAGTTCCTCGCCAGAAACTGTGCAGGAGACATTGCCAGCTGATGCCTGGGTGTTGATGACCAAAGGTTCCGAAATATACTTCTGCCAGACCTCGTCAAGGTAAGTACTCCAATAGTCGCTGAAGGCTGTAGCGTTAGTCGATATGTGGTTTCCAGGCGACAAAATGCGAACCAGCTCGGCTGTCGAAGGATCGGTGATGCACAAGTCTCCCCAAGGGTACCCATCGCTCTCCTCTTGAGCTTGGAGATCGGCGCATATTTGCGGGGCCGACGCTTGAGAGAGGCCGGACACCGTCTGAGTCTGGATTGAGTAATCCTCACTGCCGCTGGTAGAGGAAGATGTTGTCACAGAGATGCCGATGGCAAGGCCAACAAAATCAACATATGAGATGTTGACATAGAGGCCGAGAGTAGCATCATTTGTTAGCTCCACAAAGCCAAAGTCGACATCTATGTTGGGATCAGTTGGCGAAACGACAGAAGGTTCGACCAACGACCAGATCTGATTCCCGGACTGCACGGTGAAGAATTGCAGCGTCCCTTGAGAGACCCATACGCGAGCCGCTGAGATCCAACTTGGGATGGTGAGCGTTGTGGTTGACCCTTGCGCCCCAAGGGGAATTGCTATATCGCCATCGACGGGAACTGGGACCGTCGAATTTGTCTCTGGATAGTAAAATTTGCCATTTGGTTGTAGCATCACAAGGCGACCGCTGGAGTCGAGACCTGTGACGTATGTATTCACCGTCACATTGGTGTTGTAATTGTTTACCAGAGATAATTGAAGCTGTCCGCCGGCTACGGCTTCGGGGTAGTAGGTGCGGGTATTCGTCGAAGCCGGAGCTACAGTCGAGTTAAGGGTATTGTTGTTCCTAACCGAGGGGTAGCTGGTCCAGCCGCCAGGGCCTGTCAGGCCAGGTGTGTATGGAACAGTATCACCCTTTGCTGTATTAGTGCTTTGTGCTGTGCTGGTGCTCTGTGCTGTGCTGGTGCTCTGTGCTGTGCTGGTGCTCTGTGTTGTGCTGGTGCTCTGTGTTGTGCTGCTGCTTTGTGGGGTATTGGTGCTCTGTGCTACATTCGTGTTTTGTAGTCCTTTGCTGTTTTGTGCGGTATAGCTGTGTTGTGCAGCATTGGTGGTTTGTGGCACAAACACTTCTGGCAGTGGAACACTTGTTGAATCTGTATTCCAGTCCAGCCAGGCACCTGGCCAATATGCATCATGTCTCCAGGTGTCAAGGTCTGGTCGTGGTAATGCGGCAATCTGTACCACCAGCGCCACTTGGGCGAGGAGGACGGGGACTGTGATCTTCATAGCATGTGCGTATCACTTATGTCAACCTCAATCCAGGTTCAGGCCCTATACAGGTTGTACAGCCCCCCGGCGCTTGGATGCTCCATTCCGAAAGCTGGACGGCGGGGGAGGAAGACATAGATATACATTTCGAACTCTCTCCATCTTGACACGCCTTGTGCTAGCCATTTGCCTAAGAGAAGAAACCGAGGGAGGTTGAAGACTTGGAAAATTAATCCCGGTGCCAGACGTCTATCCCCTTGGCCGGCGGGTTTGAGTACAATTTTGGCCCATATTATACCCGATTAGGAACATTTTTTGTTACCTTGGCAAGTGGACTACTGTTTACCGGTAAAATGTTCTAAATTAGGTATAATAGGGCCCAAAACATAGTCAACCAAGGAAAGGCGCTGCCAAGCCCAAATTGTACTCAGACCCGCCGGCCAAGGGGATACCAGACACGATACAAGCGCACCTTGTCTCATTTGGTATCGCTGTCGTAGCAGGCGCCTGCCAAAGAGTGACAGCGAGAAACAACTGACTCGTGTCGACGATCCTGCGTGTCCCAGTGGCTGGACCAGGGCCAAAAATGATTTGTTCGCTGGGCTGTCCCGTCACTCTGGCCTAGGATTATTACTGTAGGTTTTTTCGCCCATTAAGATTTAGCTCTTAAAGTGTCTGGATGCTAATTGGCTGATTGAGCCAAGGTTTTGCTATTGTAGTCTCGACTAACCAATATTGGTAGGCAGACTCTTAGTGCAACTATTCAATTAGCGCAACAGAATATAATCCCTGGACCTCAGCAGAGAAATCAGGTGGTCTGCAAGGAACAACTCAACGGTGATTCGCTAGTTCGACTCCACTCCTGGCAGTTTCTGGATTCGGAAAATAATTCTCCAGCAGATCGAATCGTGGCTGGGAGTTCTTCCAGATTGACTCTAGATGATTGGTGCACTATATCTCCGAGAAGTCAATCGTCAAAGCCAGCTTGTGGCAGAAAGATAGTGGTGGCACCATTTGACAACGTTGACGGGAAGGCGCAGAACAGGAGTATTTCCAAATCCGGCGCATAGATGTCATCGAGATCTAGGCAATAGTTAAACCCAGTAACAATTCTTGCATGTGGTGCAGTAGGTAATTTGCTCATTACTTGCAACAAAGGGAGGAAGGAAGGTGTCAACGAGAGCTAGAAATGAACTGCTAACCAGTCATACCAGGAGCGGGATAGAAGGCTGGGCAGCGTTCGCACTCGGCGAGTCACGAGTCGACTAGTCAAACAACCGTGTCCTCTGAGTATTTGTTTACAGGTACCCACGCAGTATGTAGACAAGGTAATCTGACTGGATCGACTCGTGACTAGCCGAGTGCGAACACTGAGGCTGGTGGCCAATTTGACATTTTCAGTGAACACAAGGCCTCAGGGTCCTCGTGAAGCAATTGAGGGGAGTTGGTGTACAGTAAACTTCAAATGGTTCTTGCAACGGCATCGGGTTTGCCTGGGTACCTGGATAGGGTCGGTGATCAGACCAACTCCTGGAGCAGTCGTTGTCCATATGATTCGAGAGAAAGCGAAGCGCTATCTGGGCACAGTACGGAGAGGGACTGGGAACTATCTTCAAACTGTGTACCTCTCTGGAGGTGGTCATTTACTGTAGTAGGTCACAGTAGCCTGAAGCGTGGTTCAACGTTGACCCTTAGCAAGGTATTCAATGCAAGATTGACTTGACTCTCGGGCGAGCCTTAACTTAGTCACATCAACTGTATTGGGACACCTTACCTTGAAATGAAACATAGTACGGTAGGACCGAACAAACCCATAGCAAACGGAGAGAAATCCCGTTCTTAGTCTAGCTGAGCCAGCCATGCCTCTAGATATGACGTTCCTTGGTGTCCAGCCGTGTCTGAAGCTCACCTGCGACGCTGAAGTCCCACATCCGTCTGTAACTTCGCCGCGCTAACGCCTTGACAGCTATCGGTCGCTAGGCCAAGGAATGCCAGCCTC
Organism: Chaetothyriales sp. CBS 134916; assembly: GCA_003709845.1. NCBI lineage: Eukaryota > Fungi > Ascomycota > Eurotiomycetes > Chaetothyriales > Domatiomycetaceae > Domatiomyces > Domatiomyces globalis. Next base: position 46,038 of record QQXO01000039.1, read on the forward strand.
CCCTGCTCCTTGGCCTTATTTCCGATGACAAATACAGCCTCAAGATGGGTGGTGCTCTTGACCATCAAAAAAGAAGACAAAAAGTGACACGTGAGCTTGGTACCTGAGCACTAGTGCAAACCTTATCTTACACTGAATATCGTCGACGCGCCAAGACACGACCCATGTGAAGGGCAAAGGGTGTCTTGCAAAAAATTACCAGTAGACATTATTTTCAGGAAATCTCGAAAATGGAGGATCTGGGTGCGCAGCTCAGTTCATTGGATGATGACATGCTTGGTCTCTTACACCAATTCATGCGCACATGTACAGGCAACGCGGGGATAGAATGGGAACGACTATGTGCTGCTAATGGCATTCACTTCGACGAGACGGGGAGCGCGATTGGATATGAGGGGCAAACAATTGATGTGCCTACGCCGGACCTGATTGGGGCTTTGGAGCGCGAGGCTGTGGATTTTGACAAGATCAAGCTAGGCAGGAGTTCTCTGGGGGTGTGGAGGGACAAGTGCGTGACAAATCGCGTGATGGAAATGCAAGCCGACGCGTTCTATAATCGCAGGCTGATTGACAGTGTGTTCAAGGTGTGGCGACGGAAGATGGGTGAGCACCGGCGCATGGAGCGGAAAGTGCGGAGGTTCCAGCAATGGAGAGATATGGTCGTCATCTCTCTGTGTCTCCGGCGATGGGTGATTCGACATAGAGAGATGTCACTCCGCACGCTTCAAGAGAGACAGGCTGTTTTCCAAGCAATGTATAGGTGGCGCAGCATGACTGCAGAACTGAAGAAGCAAGATCAGCAGGCGGACGATGCTTGGGACTTTCTTGCTGCCACTAACGTCTTACACACCTGGAGGCGAAAAGCACGCGAATCACGTGGTATGCGCAATTTCAAGAGGTTCTACTTGATGGCTAAGTATGGTCGAGCGCTAGTTGGAGCATTCAAGGCGCGCAAGAAGGCACGAACCGAGGCGGAGTTGACTCGACGGTACCGAGATTTTGTGCGAGCGCAGGACGAAAAGTTGAAGCGAAATGCGCTTGAGCAGTGGCATGCAAAGACGGTTCAAATCCGCGAGGATGAGATTGTTGCCGACGAACAGCACACTAGCGCCCAAGATCAACGAGCAAGAACGGTGGCTCACGACATGCTTACCAGCATGTACGACCAAACAGTGGACAACCAGGTGAATGGAGAGATTGCTGATGCACACTACTACAGCGGATTGCTTGATCGCCTTGGTGTCTTAAGCGCCGACGGCAAGTGGAGAACGCAAACTCTAGAGGACAGAGAGAAGGCGAGCCGTGCAGATTCGTATCGTGGAATCAAGACAGAAGAAAAGGCGCAGTCTGTGTTGAGAAGCATGAGGAATTCTGTAGCACGGAATCGACAGATGGCTGCGATGGCGGATGGATGGAAGGAAAAGCATGACAAAAGAAAGACACTGGGGTATCTTGGTGTATGGCGGCTGAAAGCCGCTGAGAAGAGAGGCATTGTGGTCAGGTATGAGCCAAGCCTACCTCAAACTCCCGCCGTGAAGAAGAGTGCGTTGTTACGATAGTCATAATACTACTGTACCATACATAGTTCCTGACGATAAGTAAATAATGAGAAATGACCGACGATCTGGTACTTTTAACATGTCATCCATCATTATTGTTTGTCTACTTGCGCATGACTAGCCGACAAATGCCGGAATCCAGAAGAGACAGATGGCGCTCTACTATATCTCACAAGCCGCCCTCTCCTTAGGAGGCACGACGCATCATGACCCAGACTCAAGTCATGCAAAGCAATAGAAGAAAATCATGAGGTGAATGGCGTTATCATTCAGTCTACGCCATAGGAAGCCCCGTGCTGGCGCCAGAGCCGAGACCATGATCCTCGGTCATTCATGCAACAGAACCATCGTGCTGTGCCATCCCGTAAATCGTGCCAACAGGCCCCATAACCATCCCACTAACTCCATGTTGCTAAAGAATACAGCCAAAGGAGCAAAGCTGCCTAACCACCGAACCCATAAAGGGTACGACCCTGTCGCTTAAGGGCATAAACGACATCAAGAGACGTGACAGTCTTTCTCTTGGCGTGCTCGGTGTATGTGACGGCGTCCCGGATGACGGATTCGAGGAAGGCTATGACATGTAAGTCAAATGAAGCACCACAAACGCTGGGAACAAATGCTTACACTTGAGAACACCTCGAGTCTCTTCGTAAATCATGGCAGAGATACGCTTGACACCACCTCTTCGTGCAAGACGACGGATGGCAGGCTTGGTGATGCCCTGGATGTTGTCGCGCAAGATCTTGCGGTGGCGCTTAGCACCACCCTTGCCGAGACCCTTGCCACCCTGATACGTTGTTAGCTAAACGTCGGCAGCGGCAATACCAATAGAACATACCTTGCCACGGCCAGTCATGTTGATAGATGAATGTGTTAGAGTTGAAGGTGGTTGAGATAGATTGAGGTGGTCAAAGTGGCGTGGATACTGGAAGTGAACGGATGGGGAAGGAGAAAGCGGGACGATGGGGGACTGGAACTGGGTAGCTAAATATTCGCAATGCCGCACTCGCGAGATCAACTTGTTCCCCTGGATCAGAGCCAATCAAAATTCTTCATCAGATGCAAGCCCTGGCATGTGCCTAGCGACATCACGTGGACGGTTTTAGTGACTCGAAGGGCCGCGGCGGAGCGTTCGACACAAGATCAAAGGGCTTCCCAAAGACCGATAGTTTGATCATTCAAACCGTAGATTCAATGAGTATAGAGGATTATTCCCATGGTATTTGCAAGTTCAGGCCTACATTGGTTGCTTTTCGATCTGGGGGAAGGCAGCACTCAAGGATTTGAGGTGGTCTGCCAAGGCAGTCGGAAGGATCCACCTCGGCGGCATCTGGTTGGCCCGCGGTGGCGAAGCGTTTGATCTTACGCGCAATGAAGGGCCAAAATGAAGTGCAAATTCATTGATCCCAAACCGAACCTGTTTTCTGGCTCTGATAATCATTGATCCTGTGGTGCCTGCTGGTTTTGGATCAACCCACTAGTGCCAGCCGGCTGCGCCTCAAGTACTTAACTCCCCCCACCTTTCCGTCTTTGCCTTCTTCCACTCTCATCCACCACTCACATCCTCATCCCAAACCTTTGATCTTCATCCATCAACAACACTTTCCATCTGACTCCATCTCCCGCGATGGCTCGCACAAAGCAGTAAGTTGATGGTTGCCGTTGCTATGAACTGAACTTCAATTAACTTAGTATAGAACCGCCCGCAAGTCCACTGGTGGCAAGGCCCCTCGCAAGCAGCTCGCTTCCAAGGCTGCCCGCAAGTCTGCTCCCAGCACCGGTGGTGTCAAGAAGCCCCATCGCTACAAGCCTGGTACGGTCGCTCTCCGAGAGATTCGTCGCTACCAGAAATCGACTGAGCTGCTCATTCGCAAGCTCCCCTTCCAACGCCTGGTCCGAGAAATTGCTCAGGATTTCAAGTCTGATCTCCGCTTCCAATCGTCGGCCATCGGTGCTCTCCAGGAATCCGTTGAGGCCTACCTCGTCTCGCTCTTCGAAGACACCAACCTGTGCGCCATCCACGCCAAGCGTGTCACCATCCAGTCCAAGGACATCCAGCTCGCCCGCCGCCTCCGTGGTGAGCGATCTTAGTGACTTTTAGGTCTATCCCATTCTCTGCGCATGATTTGGGGATGTGAGGGAAGGGTGTGACGGGCTGTTTCATGGAGACTTTATGACTTGCACAGGCGAAATGGAATGAATCATCACGGCTTGGCTTACAATCATGGGTTATGGGGATAGGCGTCACTTGATGTATTATATTAGCCAGTCACCAAATATGTGACTTGGTCACTCAAGTGGGCGCTTTGACAGACAGATAGACGCTGAATCAAATCACGTCGACAGATCAGTGATGTTTTCATTTAGTGATTAACGAATTGTGGTAATTCATTGCTTAGTAGTTTTCCTTGTTTGCGTAGAACCTAAAGAACGGATGGCGAAACAAGGGAGGCTGTGCCGTGCGACACCGAAGCATCAAATCCTACATCGGGGAGTGCCTGGCTAAGCTACGCGGGCCCCGAAAGCCCCTGCAGGTGCATGCCTGGAAGCGGCAAACAGCAGCCAATGTCCCACCGTGCCGGGGCTCAGCGGCATCCCATGGCAAGGCTTACAAATTTTTTAACGTAGGAACCTCTTCCGATGCAAGATTGAGTCATAACTAGACGCGATCCAAACCTCCTACTAGTGGAGTTTGTAGCTCTTGTTTGTTTTATATTATTAGAAGAAAAGAGAAGACGCGATGACAGGAATTCCAGGTAGACCGAGTAAGCGATGATGATGGCAGTGGTGGACTTGTTGAACGGCAACGGCTACAACTCCGACAAACGGCACCGACGACAGAGGGATTAAAAGAAATGGGCTTGCTACAGCGGGGTTCGTCGCTGCTTATTTATCAGTCTCGCCATGTGCATATGACGACTGATTTGCGCCTGCGAGGTGGAAAGATTGGTGGACGTACACTGGCATGGAGGTACCGGTATCAACACAACCACGCCAGTAACAACAACAAGAATGGCAGCATTGGGAGCAACGGCAGCAAGCCTGGCTCTGAGTCATCGTCGTCCACCTCTTCCAAATTGCCTCTCGACGTCCCCGTTTCGCTATGGTACCGCCGCCTGGGGCCTGTGACGCAGTTCTTTGGCTGGTTCCATCGCACGCAGGGGCGGCGGCCGTTGACGGTCCAGCTAGTCATGACGCTGCTGACATACCTGACTGGCGATCTGTTGGCTCAGGAGATTGGTGGCGAAGGCTACGATCCGTGGCGGACGCTGCGGATGTTGACAGTCGGAGCCATAGCTGCCATTCCTGGATACAAGTGGTAGGTCTAACATGGCATTGCCATACATGACCAGTCAGGGTGTTGACGAGCTGAACAGGTTTATCTGGCTGGGCAATCATTTCAACTACCCATCGCGATGGGGCAGTATTTTGGTCAAAACGTGTGTGCAGCAAGCGGTTTTCACGCCGGTGTTCAATACGTATTTCTTCAGCATGCAGGCCATTCTCACGGGCGAGTCGCCGAGTGGTGTGATTGAACGGGTCAAGGCTGCGGTACCCGTGAGCATATGGAACAGTCTGAAACTATGGTGAGTGGGCACTGCGGACAGATGGCCATGAGTTGAGAAGATACGGATGAGAACGCTGACAGAGGAGAACAGGCCAGCAGTCACGGCGTTCAGCTTCGCCTTTATCCGGCCGGAGTACCGATTCATGTTCTCGGGCATCTTTGCCGTGTGTTGGCAGGCCTATCTGAGCTTCTTGAATAGATCAGAGGAGAAACTAGAACGAGCAGGCATCAATGTGGCGCGCAGACTCAAGGAGATTAATGAGCCGCAGGAGCACGAAAGGCAGTGATGATGGGTGAGAGACACGGCCAGCAGCAGAGCCTATTCAGCAGCACAGTAATCAGGACAGCGATCAGCAACAGCTAACGCATCGACTAAAGGCACGATAAGGGAGACATCGTCAGGACACTGCAAGCACCGCAACGACTAGAGAAGAAATGAGACAAATGAAGACGGAGCATCAATAGATTTGGTAGGCATCAGTAGATTTGGTAGGCATCAGTAGATTTGGTAGGCATCAGTAGATTTGGTAGGCATCAGTAGATTTAGTAGGCATCAATAGAGACCAATAACACACCAACTCCCGATCATTCGCCATAGCTTAGTGCCTCTCGCCCAATCACGCTCCCTCGACGCGTCAACTCTGCAACCGACTGGTGCACGGGAGTGGTGATGGTGACTCACCATCATTATTGCCTGGATTACAGAGAACAAAATATTATTATGTGATAGTACATGATAGCTAGCAAAATCATGACACCCTCGATGTGCAGATGATGATACTGCGTCCTTCAACTCGCCCATGTCTCCCCCTTCGCCCATTGACCTAGTTGCACATTCCACTAAGAACAGCGGTGAGGCCGACAACGAGGACGACGACGAGTATGGCACGCTTGGTATCGACGACGAGGAGCAGGCCATCCTTGACGCCATCCTCGCAGCGGTAAACGCAAAATCGCCGCCGCCGCTACCGACGACGACGACGACGACGACATCAACAACAACAGCCATCATCGAACAGGCTGATCCGCAATCATCACCAATTAGCCTCATCGACATTGAAGACTATGAACCGCAGCACGGGGTTCGTGTGCCAAAGGTGCATCTGCGGCCGTCAACACGTCGGGTGGTACAGCAAGAGATCCTACGCGACTCTGGGCCCACGAGTGGTGCGTTTGTCATGAAAAGTTTGCCAGAAAGAGAAAAGTGAAAAAAAAAAAAGAATAAATAGGTGCAGAGCTGACGGCTGACCAGCGACTAGCAGTCATGCGCGACGATAAACCAATACAGCAACAGCCGAAGAACAACAAGCAAGAGCGACGACTGCCACTACAAACCGACACGCGCTCTCCCTTGGACCGATTCCGGCGTCCGCCAAACAAGGCCCTCAGCGTCACCGATCTGGTGTCGCCGGCGTGGTGCGAGCTGCAGTTCTTCTACACCCTGTCCAAGCACGGCCGGAAGCGCCGCACACCTGCGATGAAGCAGGGGACCAAAGTGCACCAGCAGCTGGAAGACGAGGTGCACGTGACAGTACCCATCGAGGTGATGACTGTCGAGGACAGCTGGGCGCTGAGGATTTGTAACGTCATCCAAGGGCTGGCTACCCTGAGGGAGACAGGCAGGACACGAGAGCTGGAGGTGTGGGGCACAGTGGGCGGCGAGATTGCGAACGGTGTCATTGACGAGGTCGGCTACCAGTGTCCGGATCCAAAGCTCAGGGCGGCCTTGAAGACGGCGCAGGGTGATGGAAAGAAGAAAAACAGGGACATCAAGGACGATGAGCTGCCCGAGTATCATCAGACTAGCATCACTGAGTTTCTGACCACTGCAAGCCAGGAGGAAGCTGGCCGAGAAATAATGGCGGCGTTGCAGGGCGACGAGGAGGTGGAGGAGGAGGAGAAACAGATCTACATCACGGACGTCAAGACCAGAACGAGTGCGACACTACCCACGGGATCGTCGACCAAACCGACCATCCTGCAGCTGCACCTGTACCACCACATGCTCGAGAATCTCGCGCAGGGCAACTTCTCACTCATCCAGCTCACCCAGCGCTACAATCTTGACCCAGACGCCACCTTTTCTGACTCCTTCATCGCGCAGATTGCCAACTTGAATCAGGATCTTTACCTGGAGGAAGCCGAAAACGACCACGACCACGACCACGACCTTGCACCACCACCGCCATCATCAACCCAGGACTCCGTCGACCTCATCCTCGCCCACAACACCCTCTCGTCCCTCTGGGACTTAATGATCTCGCAGTTCCGCCTCACTTTCCTACTTCCCTCCATGTCATCATCATCTGGACCCCCAACCTCGACGCCTCAGTCGGTCTCGGACCTGCCTGCACCAGCATCCCAACCCACGCGCATCTCGCCCATCCTCACGGCCAAGTATCTCGCCGCCGATTACTCCTCCAACAACAACAACTACTACTACTACTACAACAGTCGACACGCGCGGCACAGCAAACAGTTCCTAGGTAGGAAGACATTTGTATTCGACCCGCTCTATCTCAAGGCCTACCTGGAGGACAGTCTGCAGTGGTGGCGGGGCGAGCGCGAGGCGCACGGCGTGCAGTTGCAGGAAGCGTGGAAGTGTCGAAGCTGTGACTTTCGCGATGACTGTGGGTGGCTACATGAGCGGGATAGGGAGGCGTGGGAGAAGGTCATGGCCCGTAAGGCTTTGAGAAACGCTATTGACGGCGGGGGTGGCGTGGGAGGAGGGAAGAGTATGGTGTGATCATCCCAGGCAGTTTTACAGGTATTAATGTGTTCATTGGTTCTGTTGGTGTTGGTGTAGTAGACTAGTTTTCCAGGTGTACCTATGTATGAATGGAATATTATTACTATATGGTAACTTATGGCCTACGTGTACCACAGCGTGTGATAACAAGGGTGGAGGTAGAAATTTTGTAGTAAAAATTGATGGTTGGGTTGGAGATGTAATTTAATTTTATTCTTGGATAATCAATATAGCCGCCCCTGTCACACAGTAACCAATACTTCTTATTCCCCTACACAATGCGTCACTGTACATGCTAGATGATAGTATAAACAAATTCAACACATGGTCAAGTCCTCTTCCGCGCCAACAGGCAATGCTCACCCCACCTGCGACGCCACCGCATGGGAACAACGCTCCAATCCGGCAACCACACCACCCTACCGACAAACCCCGTCGCCGCTGAATCGAGGAATGGCAAGCACCTTACCTGTTCCCACGTCTGCTCATCTGCTGCATAGTCCGGTTCCAGATCGGTAGGTGTAGCAGAAGGGAAAGACGAGTCGACGAGATAGTCGCAAGCGCTCACCCTGATGACCTTGCCCGCGTCAAACAAGTTGGCGTCATTCATGCCGGCAGGGATCTGGTGTGTGCTCTCGAAATGGCCTGGGAGAAGTCCGTCGAATTGGCTGTGGATGAAATTTGGGCTGGTGCCGTTGGGGAGGAGGAAGGAGGTCGGGAAGCGGTACCAGTCTTTGCCTAGACAGAGCGTGGTGTTGCCTGCGGTCGAGTGCGGAATGTAGTTGTACACGGTCAGCGGAGCAGAGTATGATGTCGTAATGCCCAGGATTCGGAGGAAGGAAAACATGACCGAGAAGAGGAGTGGCGGGAGGATGATACCTAGTTTCACGCCGGCAGGAATGCCGCCCACCGACGAAGTGGCACTGGACTTGGACAGCGGTGTGAGCAGTATGTGCAGGCCGATGGCGCTATTGAGGGCCAGGAAAGGGTAAGCCGGATACATGAATCGCTCCTCCTTGTGAGGCTGCAGGGTGAAGATGGCGAGCCAGAGGTAGAATGGGGAGAGAAGGGTGAGCGTGTGCAGTCTGGTGGAGCGCAATGTCAATTGGCCGGAAAAGACAGACTGGAGGAAGAGGAGCGGGAGGGAGGCAACAGCCGGCAGCAAGAACAGATTGAAGTTGAGGAGGAGGTTGCGGATGTAGTAGTGCCATGGTTCAGTACCAAAGATGTTGGGTCCGCCAGAGGAAGACGAGTTGAGGACGTTGTAGAAGACAATCCGGAACGGCACTATGACGAAGCGGCGGTAGAAGAACGTGTCGATGCCAATTTGAGCAGCCAGGATGGCCAGGCACTGGACTAGACCGTCGAGATTGCGGCGGAGTGTGGCAAACAGAGCACCCGAGAGGTGGAAAGCAGTGAGCCATTCACTTGCCAAGAGCGGGAGTATCAGAGCGCCGGAAAAGGGCCAGCCGAGTATGGCACCGATGCCAAAGTACGCTATCGTCCTGGCTGTGTGGGCACCACTGGGTCCGGCCGGAGAGAGGAAAGAAGCAAGACCTAGGGCAGAGAAATACATGGCAAAGGAGGATGGCAAGAAAGCGGTGCTGGCGTGGAAGAATCCGGGACTCACTACGCTGATGAGAAGGTAGAGAAAACCAATCCGAGGGTGTAAAGTGCGCGAGATGGCCGAGTAGAGACGAGTAGATACGGCAGCAGAGAAGAAACCTAGGATACCCCGAAGCAGGTAGAACTGGGCCGTCTTCGAGGCTGAGAGAAGTCTAAACGGTACCAGAGGTAAGGCATGGAGCACGGTGTACGCCCATGAGCGAATAGCGTACTGCGGGGAGTACTCCCACGTTTCGAAGCCAGTGCTATGGAGGAGAAAATGGAGGGGTTCCCAGTAGTTGTATGTTTCGTCACAGTCGAGGATGGGAGCGTAGAGTGCTGAGAGGGTGTAGGAGATTACAAGCAGGATGAGGGCGACATTGAGCGGGAGGTAGAATCTGATAGGGGCCAGTTGGGGGCTTGTCCTTGATGCATTCTGGGCTTCGGATTGACGAGGCAATGATTGTAGTGAGGATTTGCCTTGATTCCTCCTTCTGGCTTGTCCTGTCTGTTCCATCTCTGTTCCCCTATGCCAATCTCTGGCTGTAATAAGTGTTGAAAACAGTCTTCATAAAAGGGTCGCTCGATTTAGTTAGACCTGTTCAGAGAGACGTGGCTTCCGAAAGGAGTTAGACATCGGATATAATATCCACTGCGCTGATCCAATACTGAATTTTTTCCCTCCTCTTGGTCTGTCTGCCAGACACGAGACTCGGAAGAATGGAGGAGGGAGACTTTCCAACGAGCCCGTCCAAGCGGAGACGGACTGAGTCTCTGCCTGAAGAAGCTACAAACAGTGGCCTGCCTTCATCAGAAGACACAGTTGTCGCCCAGAATGAGAATATCAATGTTAAGGCACAAGAAAGTGAAGTCTCTCATGGAGCAGACAGAGCACCAGGGGATGAATCAGTGGCTCCTACATCTGATTCTGCACCAGATCTGCTTAATGTTCTCATGGCTGAGATGGAGGCACAGTCAAGAAGTGACAGAGAAAACCAAAAACAGCAGGAGCCAACCCAGCAGGAGCCAACACAGCAGATAAGCAGTGAAGTGGAAGTCACAAGAACAGAAGAGGGAGAAAAAGTGTCCGATAAAGCACAAGAGGCACAAGACAGGGAGATGGACGAAGCTGGAGACTCTAAAGACATTCCCAGTCCTGGTGCTGTACAAGAAGGAACTGTGACTGGCACAGACCAACCACGGCCAGCGGAGATACCGTCAGAAACGCCAGGAGAAAGAGAGTGGGAGACAGACTCATCACCGTACTCGTCCTCGACGGACTCGTCCGACTCCTCCTCTGACGAAGAATCAGACGAGGCAGGCGACAATGACTACGCCCTACTCTCACCCACTGAGCAGGCGCGCATTCTCATGGAAGATGCCGGTTCCGATGATGAAGGTGCCAAGGGCAAGGCGACGGCTGGAGGCTTGAGGACGGCACATGAGCTGACTGACGAGCTCATTCCGAAGCCCGACATCACGGTCACACCGGAAATGCAGATTGAAGAGCTGGGAGTGGTGGAAGCTGTTGTCGAAGGCACCGTCTTGATCAAAGGCAAGACGACTGGTGAGTACCGGGTGCTCGAGTATGGGTCTCTGTTGTGTCTTGAAGACCGTTCGGTCATTGGCGTCATCGCTGACACGGTGGGCCGAGTACAGCAGCCGCTCTACACGGTGCGCTTTGTCAGCGATGAGGCCATCGCCGAGGCTGGCGTCGCTGAAAAGGGCACGCGTGTTTTCTATGTGACTGACCATTCCACCTTTGTCTTCACCCAGCCATTGAAGGGCATCAGGGGCTCTGATGCCTCTAATTTCCACGATGAGGAAGTGGGTGATGATGAGATGGAGTTTTCCGACGATGAGAAGGAGGCCGAGCACAAGCGCATACTCAAGCTGCGCAAGAAGGGTGTCGATGTGGACAGCATGGGTACCCGCGGCGGCCGTGGAACAATTCATGGCAGAGGCGGTCGAGGCGGAGCCAGAGGCCGCGGCCGTGGTGGATTCCAGTCCAGTCTGCCCGTCCATCCCGAGAATGCGATGGACACTGCCTCCCACGCCACGAGTCTCAACTACGACGATGCTGAGGGCGGCGACTACGAGCCACTGCGGAGGACAAGCACCATGCACGGTCATGAGGAGACGCAAAGCAGCGGCGTCCACCAGCAGGCAGACCAGCCGCGGCAGGACTATACGCACCCAAGCCCTCGACGGTACGATGGCCGACGAGGCAGTGATCACCGAGGCCGACGCGGCAATCGTGGTCGTGGCGGTGGCTTCCAGCAGAATGCATATCCGCCACACCAGTTGCCTCAGCATTGGGGCTTCAACCAGCATCAGCCGCAGCAATGGGTGCCGCCTTTCCCTCAGCTACCTGGAATGCCCAACTTCTTCAACCCGGCCATGGCTCCGGCGACCGTCACTACCACCACCGGCGGCTTGAACTTTGGTCAGCCACTGGCGGCCTTCGGTCAGCAGAATGGCTACGCCCAGGGCTATGGCCAGCCGATGCAGCAATACGGCACTGCCGATTCGTGGGCTAACAACCAGTCGGCAGCCCAGGAGGTCGCGAGGCAGCTTGAGGAGTTGGGCCGGTCGAATGGCCAGGGAGGTTCAAGTTAGTTAGGTAGATAGTGGCTGACACAAGTTTACTCTGTCGCTGTGTGTGCTGATTCGACGACGAATGCTGTAACAATGCCTGTACTGTTATGTGAGCCCAAATTTGCAGCAACCCCCCTCGACAGAGCTAACACTAACGTTATCAGCTAGCCCCAATTTGGAATAGTCATTATCCGCTGCGAAAACTGTGAAGACTTTTCCTTATAAGCGATATCTGTTGATACACAGTATCAAATGATCGTCTCTTTCCATCATAGGGGCCAATAGTTAAGAAGTCGGAGTAGTTAACGCCTCCTACAGCACCGGTAGATAGATGCCAAAATTCATCCCTGCAGAAACAGCCTGATTCCAAATTTGGCCTAGCTGAGAACGCTAGTGTTAGCTCTGCTAAGGGGGGTGCTGAAAATTTGGGCGCTATCATAATACCATGGGATGATAAGTAGTAGAGAGTTGATATCCTGTGTTACAGAATCATTATAACTTGAAGCTCAAGCAAAGTGAAAACTGCTCGCAGGCCATTCTTGGCTCGAACATCGAATTGTCAGACGAGCTGTTCAGCCTTATTGATCGAAGAAACCGTCCTTTTGGCGTAAGCCAAAGGACTTAAAACTTTTTTGGCTAGCGGCGTGTGCTCTACGTATTATTAGCTTCAAGGCAGACAATACGGTAATATATATGATATGTTACAGTATTGTGACGTAACCCGTTAGTGTAGAAGAAGCATGTGTAGATATCTATACGCAGAGGATCTTATTTGAACCAGCGTGATCTGTAAACTAATGGAAGGAACTATGAAAGTACCATTTTCACTCAACCATTGTATTCAGGCTTCTTAAGTTCTCTTCCGAGTACGCTCAACCCAGGCAGTCATCACTCACGAGAAGAAGCGATTCCCCGGCCTTGGCAGGCCCAGATGTTCCCTTAACGTGGTGCCGGAGTAGTCACTGCGGAACAACCCACGACGCTGCAGCTCTGGCACCAAACGCTCAACGACATCGTCCAAGCCCTGAGGCAGGAACGGGAAGGTCACAGTGAAGCCATCCGCGCCTTCCTCCCGCAGCCAAGTCTCAAGCTCATCAGCGATCTTCTCCGGCGGACCTAGGAACGCTAGGCCCGAATATCCGCCGAGTCGCTGTGCCAGCTGGCGGACCGTCAGCCCTTCGTCCTCAGCGAGCTTCAAGGTGCCGGCACGACTGGTCTTGCTCGCGTTCGTCTCTGGTAGGTCCGGTGGTAAGGGCTTATCGGGTTCAAAGTTTGAAACATCGGTGCCCAGCACGATTGACAAGGAAGAGATGGCACTGTCGTAATGCACTAGGCTGTCCAGCTTGAGTCGCTTCTGCTGTGCCTCTTCCACCGTGTCGCCAATGATAATCAGCGCCGCCGGCAGGATCTTCAAATGATCCGGATTCCTGCCCGCAGCCTTGGCGCGTCGCTTGATGTCGGCATACAGCGCCGTTGCCGCTGCCAGGTCCCGCGGCGAGCAAAACACCACCTCCGCCGTCTCGGCCGCGAGCTGTCGGCCGGGCTCTGACTGGCCCGCCTGCACGATGACAGGCCGGCCCTGGACGGGCCGCGCAATGTTCAATGGGCCTCGCACCTTCAACTCATCCCCTGCGTGGTTCAGCACGTGCATCCGCGCCGGATCAAAATACGTCCCGGACTGCACGTCCCGGACAAACGCGTCATCCGCAAAGCTGTCCCACAGGCCCGTTACTACGTCATAGAATTCTCGCGCGCGCTTATAACGGTCCGAGTGCTCCATGTGCTCGTCGCGTCCGAAGTTCTTCGCGCTCTCCGGGTTCCCGGTGGTGACAATATTCCACGCCGCGCGGCCGCCAGACAGGTGATCTAGCGACGCGAAGCGGCGTGCGATGTGATATGGCTCGTCGTATGTGGTTGATGCGGTGGCTGCCAGGCCAATACGTTCCGTCACCTGCGAGAGCGCAGAGAGCAGAGTGAATGGCTCGAATGATGTGACTGTGTGACTGCGCTTCAGGGCCTCAACGGGCATGTTGAGGACCGCCAGGTGGTCGGCCATGAAGAAGGCGTCGAACTTGGCGGCCTCGAGTTTGCGTATGAACGTCTTCAGGTGCGTGAGGTTGAAGTTAGCATCCGGATACGATCCCGGGTAACGCCAGGCGCCGGTGTGCAGCGAGACGGGCCGCATGAAGGCTGTCAGATGGAGTTGCTCTGGCGGAGATCTCTTCATGGTTGGTCTGGTTTGTTGTGTTCGTAGACAATGCACTTACATTCAACCTGGTTCTTGTGCGTTATCGCGGCCGTGATTATAATTTACGGGTCGATGATGACAAATTCAACCCAGACAGTGCGTATAGCTGGTAAACGGACGAAGCCATGATCACGACATCCCCAATGTGGGGCAATTAAGACTGGACTCATATCGTTCCTGTAATTTGCATTTTTTCCGGGTCATGAATATCTTACCGAGTGCTACAGTATCACGGTACTCTGTCAAAATGAAGTCAACGCCTAGCTGCGCAGCTTCCTGTTACGACCCCACTCCTCACAACACTCTTTATCAGAGGAAACTTAGGCGAGATACAGGCACGTGCCCAGACACTCTTCGACGCCAGAACGCTTATTGTCTGACGCCAGACATTCTGTGGCATACACTGTTACATACAGAGAGTGAATTGCATGGATGATTGGAAACCCATGAAGGAGAGTACATAGGCGCAACTATTTATGCTTCGAGCTTGGAGGGTATCGGCGGATAGTTAATTAACCTACAGGCCGAATAGTCACAGCGTGTAACTATTTTTATGCCCAGAGAATCGGCAGATAGTTAATCCGTAGCTCCGGAAAAAATTCACCCCACCGGGATCAAAGCATCGTCGGACCATCTGCGATGATCAATGCCGGAATATCGACGGACCGTGGTCGGCTGCGATAATGAGTATATTTTACTATAAACCGAATTATTATTTTCCTCCAGCATGCAACATGCACAATGCAAGCAACCGGGAGAAAACTCTTGACTAGTTCAATCAATAAGACTTTCTCCTTTGGACAGAGGTGTCGTGCGATCAGTCATCTCTTATCACAACCGCCATCACCGCCTCTTGTCTACCCGATATGGTATGATTAACTGAATAATCCTATGCTTGCTTACTTGCCTCGCCAATCACAACAGCCTAGCCGTATTGTTAGCAAAACCATCCCCATCAACACAAGAGTAGAATAAAAAGACACGAACTTACCCGGCACAATCTCGTAGCCACGCCTCTCACTCTTACTCCTGTCCAGTGCTCAAATTGCCACATCCCTTGGGTTACCAGCGTCTCTAACCCTTGAATCGTTGTCCATCCACCCACCTCTTCAGCCATCTGCATCACGGTCGTGTAGGCCGGCTTGTACGCCATCTCAAGCAGGACGCCGCGAGAGTCGCTTCGAGCCTTTTGATTATTAATCGTTAGTAAAA
This sequence comes from Chaetothyriales sp. CBS 134916, assembly GCA_003709845.1. Classification (NCBI taxonomy): domain Eukaryota; kingdom Fungi; phylum Ascomycota; class Eurotiomycetes; order Chaetothyriales; family Domatiomycetaceae; genus Domatiomyces; species Domatiomyces globalis. The sequence goes on from QQXO01000039.1 coordinate 61,580, forward strand.
ACAAGCGTTGAAAGCACCCAAGGGGGAAGAAAGGGTGATTAGAATGTAAAACGTAGGGTAAGAAACCAAAAAGAAACATACCCGTGACCCTCTCGCTGCAAGGAAAACACGATTCAGCGTACCCGCCAGAGCAGGATCGATGGGCAAGTTGGCCGGAATTGTCGCGATGGCGATACTGGGCAAGGGCTTGAAAACGCTTAGATTTCCTTCGTCGGCTGTATCCACAACCTGCAGCGCGTAACTGCTCGGAAACGACTCGGCCATCTCCTTGATCTTGCTCACACTCCTTCCCAGTAAGTAGATCGGACTATACCCCATGGTATTCAGCGCCTGGATTGCAGCACGCGCCGTGCCGCCGCCGCCGATAACGACACCCGCTTGCGATCCGTCGTCACCCAGGAGACCTGACGCCCCCGCTGCGGACAGACAGTCCATCATACCTCTGTAGTCGGTGTTTTCCCCAATGAGCTTGATGCTGCCATCAGGCTGCGTGGTGGGGATGATCGTGTTCACTGCACCGATCACCTGCGCACTTTCATCGATCTCATCTAGTAATTCCATCACTTCAAGTTTCATGGGGATTGTGACGCTGGCGCCTCCGAATGTGGGGGAGCGGATGATGGGTCTGATCTCGTTTATATCGTCCGTTTCGCAGAGTTGGTACTGGTGTGGGAAGCCCATCGCGGCGAAGAGGGTATTGTGCAGGACAGGCGACTTCGAGGCCGAGATGGGTGTGCCGAAGAGGTAGAATTGTTTGGCAGGAATCAGTCCCATCAGTGTTTTCGCAGTAGTGATTTGGTTGATGCTAAGTTGGCCTGGAGCAGCAGGAAAGGGGAGAGATGGATGAGTTACAGGAGTTAAGAAACTGTTGAGAATGCGAGAGGTTTGTCCGATGGTGCCGAGGTTGATTGCAATTAAGGGAACGGAAGGGTGCAATCTATGCATCGTTTGTATGAAGGCTCGAACAGAGAAGTTATCGTCGAGTGCAGTTGTGGCGCCGACGAGTTTGACAATGTCGCCGTACTGGAGGCAGCGATTGTAAGTCGGAATCCAGGCCGCACCGGACCGCGACCAGGAGAGCAGGCCTTTCGGGTCGTGGTGCGAGGCGATGAACCGAGAGTAGGAGCCCATGGTATGCCGAAGTTGATGGATTTCGTCAAGGACACTGTCGGGAAATGCAATCTCGATGTCGATGAATTCACAACCCATCTTTAGAGCGAGCCGATAGAGCTCGACGGCTGAGGAGTAAGCATCGTCAGGGAAGGCACCACCCTCGGATTGCGTACGGAGGGTGAAGACCACGGGAAGAGGGAGAGTGGCGCGTAGGAGGGAGATCTGAGACGTAACGTATTCGAGAGACGGGATCGGTGATTTGGATGAGCGGTCCTTGAGTAGGTCGACACGAAGCTCAACAGCGTCACTCCCCAAGCAGATATCTTTTAGTATATGCAGGTATTGGCGGATGTCGGGGAAGGTGAGCGACACGAAGAAGGACTGTTGCTTCTTGCGGATGATTGAGAGCGCGTCCAGGCTACCCGTGACCGTGTGAAGGAAGCGATCGAAGTCTTCAGCCGCCTGCGATAAGTTCTCACCAGGACTTCGCTGTGAGTAGTACAGCAGGTTGGAGCATTGCTCGAACCAGGGCTTGCGTCGCAGCCAGACCCCCATCATATCTTCCACATACGCCGGCCTGGTTTTGTCGATCTGCAGAAACTCCATGACATGGTTGATATCTCGCTCTACAAGGAGCACGTTACCGGTCTTTTGATGCCAGTCAATGAGAATCTTTCGAGCCTCTTCCGACTCAACAATCCCCCCACCACATGCGAAGATGTGCTTCTTGGGCATTTCCTTTATGACAGACTTGAGAAGTTTGAGTTCAACCTCTCGGAAGTAACTCCAGCCTTTCTCGCGAACAATGTCAGGGATGGACATGTTTTCGCGGGCTTCCATCTCGGAGTCAAGGTCGATCAGCTTTTTGTGTTTGTTAGACAAGGATTTGGCGGCCCATCGGCCGGTAGTGGTCTTGCCAGCGCCGCGCATGCCGATAATGAAGAGAGAAGCAGACGAGCGATTGACATGCTTCTTGGTTTCTGCTTTCGACGATTGGATCTCTACACCTTCCAGCTTAGTCTGGAAGAGCTGGTGCATGGTGTCCCACCAGCCAGGCCAAGTCTTGCCTGTACATGCCTTTTCAAGGATCAAGGTAGGTTGTGAAGCAGCCAAAGCAAGGACGCTGAAACTCATGGCCACACGGTGGTCATCGTAGCAGTGTACGCCTCCCACAGGCTCCTTCAACTTTGAGCGATCGATACCGTCTACTTCGATGCCGTCGTCAAATTGTCGGCATGTGACACCAAGCTTGGCAAGTTCATCGTCCATGGCCTGTATTCGGTTGCATTCTTTCACTCTCTGGTTGGCGATTCCATAAATACGGGTAGTGTTGAACTTGATCGAGCTCGACTGTCCGCCAGTAGCTACAGCTGCAAGAACTGATGCTGTTAGGAAAGCATCGGTCATTGGCTCCATGTCCACGTTCGGCAGTGGTTTCAGCTTCCCACCTGCTGGACCCGTCACTGTTGTGGAAGTCTTGGTCCGTTTCACGTCGCATCCCATTGGCCGGAGCACGTCGGTTGCAAACGCTGAGTCGCCTTGTAAAGAGCTCGAGCCAATGTTGGGAATGGTGCACGTCGTTCCCGTCAGAGCTGCAATTGCAAGAGGATACGTCGCCGAGCTGGCATCGCTCTCGACGACATATTCTGCAGGATTGTGGTAATATCCCAAGGGGATGTGGTAGGTGTGTTCCTCAGTCTTTGACTTCTGGACGTCGATCCCGAACTGAGCCATCATGGCACAAGTCATGTCAATGTATGGTTGTGAGACGGGCTTACCTCCGACAAGCTTCAGGGTCACCGGATTCTTCGCGTATGGGGCACACATCAGCAGGGAAGACACGTACTGAGACGAGACCTTCGCAGCCAGCCTGATTTCTCCGCCCGTGAAGCCTCCAGAAGCGTCCACATTAAGAGGTAAACTACCTGTGCTCTCCAAGTAGTCGATATTGGCGCCGTTCATCCGTAGAGCATCCACGAGGTCACCTATGGGCCGTTGCTTCATCCTGGCATTGCCAGTCAGGACCGTGGAGCTGGCCGCATTCCTCAGCGCGAGGGTTGCCACGGTTGTCAGAAATCGAGCAGCCGTGCCTGCATTGCCCAGGTATAGAGCTGTCTCGCTTGCTTGAAGCTTACCACCGCTTCCCTTGACCACAAGAGTCTCCCCGTCATCTTCCCACACAAATGTTGCAGCATTGAGCCGCACGAGTGCATCAAGCATGACTTCGGTGTCGGCAGAAGTAAGCAGGTTCTTCACCCGACATGTTCCTGACCCAAGAGCAGCGAGAATGAGAGCGCGGTTGGAAATACTCTTTGACCCAGGGGGTATGCAAGTAACATTCAAACCTGTCGGCACCCCCGGTACCACTCGGATGCTGGGCGACAGAATGACTCGCAGGTCATCGTCATGCACTGAGCTGGCTCTCAACTCATGAGTTCTTCCAATGGCTGACAAAAGAACAACCTTCTTCTGTGCTCCCGCATTCTTCTTGTCCACTCCCATCTTTGCAAGCAGACCGTCGACTGTGCATCTTTTGCCTTTGGCCAGGGTCGTGATCCGGTCATCATCGAGTTTGGTCGGCAGTGAGAAAGCTGTGAGACACTTCTGAAGTCGGCCAACAGCAACATCACTCAAGACTCCCAAATAGCGTGCCAGCTCTGCTTCCAGGACCATGCCGATTGACACACACTCGCCATGCAAGATCTGGGGGGTCAGGAACGCCTCGATTGCATGGCCGATGGAATGGCCGAAGTTGAGCAGGTTTCGCAAGCCAGTTTCTCTCTCATCTTCGGTGACGACTCGAGCTTTGAAGGCTGCAGATGCAGAGATTGTCCGAGTAAAAGCGTGCTCGATGCCATGGAATCTTGCAGCTCCTTGTTTGATGTCCGCATTGACTGCGGCCATGACCTTGTCCACATTGGCTTCCAGGAATGAAAATTCTGTTTCATCTGAGATGGCGGCGGTCTTGATCACTTCTGCCATGCCATTGATCAGCTCACGTTTGGGCAGGCTTCCCAAGAAGTCGAGGTCGATGTATATCCTTTCTGGCTGCCATATAGCACCGATCAGATTCTTGCCAGTAGGAGTATCAATGGCGGTTTTTCCACCAATAGAACTATCCACCATGGCAAGCAGGGTAGTAGGGACCTGCACAAATCGAACACCACGCATGTACGTTGCGGCAACAAAACCAGTCAAGTCACCCACCACTCCACCACCAACGGCAACAATTACTGTGTCTCTGCCACATGGTGGACTTTGGTGCAGGAGCCAATCTTCAATAGCATCCTTGGTCCCCCGTGACTTAGAACTCTCACCGGGGGGGATCTCGTACGTCAAGAATCGTGGTTGAGCGCTAAGCTTCTGTTTGACAGCTTCAAAGCTGTGTTTGAAGGTTTCTAAGTAAAGCTCGCTCAGGTTTGTATCCGTGATGAGAACATATGTGCTGGACTTGATGTTGGCTAGGAGGTCGTGTGCTATGAAATCGTTCTGAAGAAGCCCAAAGTTGATGATGATGGATTCCTTGCCGAGGACACTGATGTGCACATCGGGATGTGCACTTCCAACCCCATTGACCACGTTAGTGACCGACATACTGTTGTTGCACGAGAGACTCCCTTTGAGAAGGGTGACTACATATTTGAAGAACTAGTTTTCAGCCGATCCGGGGAAGCTACCAGGAACAAAATGCCTCTGCCAAGGTCTTAGCGAACCCTTTGGAGACTAGCTTAAAACCTTAAATTTTGGAAGCCACAATCGATGTCTGTTTTGATGGGGGGAATTTGCGCCTACACATCAATTACACAGAGGGAATTGACTCCTCTGCCAGGATGCTTGTTAATGAATCAGGGTCACCCGAGGTGCCCCGACCTCAGACTCTATCGGCCGTGGAAGATTCTGAATCCGACTCTGATGTCAATGAGGCTGTGAGACTCGAGGAAGACAGGGAGTGGGAAGATGTCGAGGAGGATCGTGAAAATATCACTTTTGTCTCTCTCTTGGACGACCAGACCTTTGGCAGTCTCACTGAAATGCTCGAATATTGCAAAGAGCAGTATAACTTCAGCATCTGGGATTTGCAGAAGAGACTTCAACTGGATGATTTGGAAAAGATCAAGCTGATTAACTACGTCCGAGCTGAGGTAAAGAAAGGTAATACACAACCTAAGCTCGAAAGCAAAGCCATCTTTGATGACGATAAGTATTTACAGCCGGTCCTTGTTGACGACGCGCTACTGTACAGCCTCGAAGACGTGCTTCCGCCCGTGACAGACAATGATGACTCGGATGAGGTTGAAGCTCTCCGACAGCAGTTGTCGACCCTGAAAGGCCAGTTTGATACCTATCGCAATGATGTCCAGAAAGCGCTCATTCAGCAGATGGATGAGAACAATGACCCAGCTCGACCACTTGCTTCCGAAACGTCAAAGAAAACATCGCGTATCGACGAAGAGTACTTTCAGTCCTATTCCTACAACAGCATCCACCACACAATGATCGCTGACAGGGTACGCACTGATGCCTATCGTGATTTCATCTACCTCAACAAGGACCTCTTTGTTGGTAAGACTGTGCTTGATGTTGGCTGCGGCACTGGGATTCTTAGCATGTTCAGCGCTAAAGCAGGCGCGAAGCAAGTCATTGCAGTCGACAATTCTGACATCATCAGCAAGGCACGCCAGACCATCCGTCTCAACAAACTAGATGACCGAATTCTGTGTCTTAAGGGCAAGATAGAAGAAGTGACTCTACCTGTGAACAAGGTCGACATTATTGTGTCGGAGTGGATGGGATACTGCTTGTTGTACGAATCCATGCTAGACTCGGTCATCTACGCGCGAGACAGGTATCTCGTCGAAGGAGGATTGATGGTACCATCACACGCAACCCTGCGAATCACGCCACTCGCAGATTCCCAATTGAGAATTGACCATACCGATTTCTGGAAGGATGTCTATGGCTTTGAGATGACGCCTATGCTTGAAAAGGCCTGCGACGAAGCGCTGATCCGAAGCGTCGAGGAGAAGGAGTTGGGGACTGGAGGGAAGTCCGAGGACGCGTGCACATTCAAGATATTTGACCTTTATACCGTCACCGTCCTGGAACTGTCATTCACAAACAAGTTCGAAGTCGTATGGAAGGATGGGTTCGAGAAACTAGAAGGATTTGTCATTTGGTTTGATATGTTTTTCTCTCGAGATTACTCTGTTGCCGAGGGACAGCGACTGCTGGTGCTTGGAGATAAATCAAGCCCTGAGGGCTTTTCCACAGGACCATACACGGAGCAAACGCACTGGCAGCAAGGCGTGCTACTCATACAAGGCCCTGACTCGGAAGATTCCTTGCCAACACACAAAGCGGGAGACGTGATCCGAGGCACAGTGACATATAGCCGATCAACGCAAGCATCGCGGTCGGTGGACATTGCAATTGAGGTGTACGATGATGATGATGGAAGGCCAGTGGTGCTCAGACAGAAGTGGAAGTTAGAATAGATGTTAAGACCCGTTGTTTCTTCCCCTCTAGAATGTTGAAGATTGTATTGTATGACAGACGAACGAGTAGCTGTCATATATCTCCGAGTACTCTATATATATATATATATAATATAGATACCTAACAGTGGCCTTGGATTAAACCCAGTGAAAATCGACCCAAACAGAAAAGAGCTGCATTCGAAAGCCTTGTTCAACCCCTCTTAGCAATTTGAGGCCGGATTTCCTCTGACCTCTCCCAGTCCTGACTAAACCTAGTATGCAACTCGCTCCACACGCGCACACCCTTAACCACGGCCTCCCACTCGGGCGTCGCCACGGCCTCTTTCCACAACCTCTCCCAGCTCTCCTCATTATGTGCGTACCTCTTGGCACTACGTGTCTCGCGGCCCCTGTTGACTGTCGGCTGACATGTGAGTCAGAGTCGTTCATATTCTGCATATGGTGAGAGAGATGAGTAGATGTATGGTAAGATTATACCTGAACATAATAAGACTGGAGCATCTCTAAACAACGATGAGTCCATCAGCCGACATGGACGAGCCTATTTTGCTTCACTCTCGAGATCATAGCGAGCTGCTGGATGCAATTGATTTGCTTCGCTCATTAGGGATCAGCCACTTCGTACCGCTACCGCAACTTATTGTTTGTGGCGACCAATCTTCTGGCAAAAGCTCCGTTTTGGAGGTAGTCTCGGGCGTCAAGTTTCCAGCGAAGGAGAGACTCTTTGCACCAGATTCGCAACTGAACTTCAATTGTGCAGTCCGGGTGCATATGTCGCATTCCCCTTACCCTGATGAGCTATGATGGACACACACAATGATGACATAGCGAATTTAGTTCGCAATCTCAACATTGACGACGATGCCACCTCCCTTCAAGATGCCATCCACGCACTCATTCGCTCGACTACGGCTACCACGTCATTCGCTGAATCCGTCAGATCCTTCACCGCCGATGCGACTTTCTCCCAAGACCGGCCTGTGACAGAATTATCTTCACTACGCGAGGGGATCGAGAAGCTTACGGATGTCGCTTCTAATCTACAAGACGTTGTCGCTGCGCTCAACGAAGCCGTGGAGCGCTCTATGATCATGCATCTTAGGTCGTATGAGAGCCGGAGCACAAGCATCGTTCACAAGTTGATTTCCCATTTTGATAAAGAGATTAGAGGGATTGTCGGGGAAGTTCTCTGCAACGCCAACAGCGAAGATTGGGTGTGGCAAATTGCTGAGAGGTGCTACCAAGCCACTAGCCGCTCTGGAAAGCTCGATGCCGACGACTATTTTATTCCGCTGGATGAAGCTTGTCTGGAATGGCCGTATGATCCTGACTTTGAGAGCGACGAATATTACGAACATGAGAATCGCCTTGACGTGGACGAACGCTACGCTGAAGCTATTCAGCGTCAAGCAAACCTCAGAGCCAAGACTCGCAGGGAAGAGAAGCAACGTTGGCCACAATTTTGGGCCAGAGTGTTGAACAATTCGCCCGGCGGGCCAACCTTGCCAGCAAATTTGGTAATATCGATACTGTTCCGAGAACCAGTATCAATTAGATGCTCAATATGAGGCAAGTAAGATTAAGATGAACCAGACCTTTTTGCGAATTGCTCGGCGTCAACAGGAACTTCAACAACTCCCTCTCAGTCTACCTAATGCCAATCCAAGACAGTCCTTCATGAAGAGATCTACTCATGGAAAGGCTATAGCAAGGGCTTTTACAGGAGAAGAGATTATGGCCTCACAGGCAGAAAAACAGGTAAGAGAGGCATCTCAAAAAGCTCACGATGAAGAGCACAGAGCGCAACAAGCCCGCCAACAGGCAGAGAATGAGCAACGAGCCACACAACTAATACAGTTGTACCAGCAACAGGCTCGAGAAGAGCATGAACAAGCACAACAGGAGATGGCTCAGCAGGGTCAAAGGCGAGGTTTAATGAATACACCAGCAAATCACTCAGATATTGATGTAGCACATCCTGCTACACCCCCATCAATGTCTCCACCACTGAGAACCCTAGAACTAGTTATTTGCACACCAGATCGACCAAGGCCCCGCAGGTCGCCCTCGCCTGAAGCCTCACCCATTCCTCACTCTGAATATAAATTGCCGGCTTCAACAGCCTTGTGCAGCCTTGCAAGAAGCGACAGTGAGGTCAAGAAACAGATATATATATTGTAATTGCATGCAATCCAAACATTTCGCGCACGCGACGGGCCACCAGTCGGCGAGCTCTGGGCTTATAACTTTGTGAGGCGTCATCCAGAGTTCTACACGCATTTTTCTCGTCGATATGACTATTAACGGCTAAATGTGAAGATCCAAGGGTTATAGGCGAGTATTAGTATGGAACAGGTATGGGATATTAAATGATGACGCCTACTACTTCGTAGGGCTTTAGTATCATTGTTGTCCATACACGTCTAGCAGAGCCAGTGTAATAGGTATATAGACACGTCTCGCTTCACTTTTCTTGCCCTTCCAACATTGCCACACGTATTACTGCTCCGCACACAGGGAGGGGAATACTAGCAAAGACTTATGATTACAGACTATTGAACACATTTCCACCCTTGCGCCAGGTTCCTTTTCATCCCCAGTTTAAGCAACATAACACGCCCGAGCGACCTGCCTGACACAATTCAAGCCACGAGAATGCCGCGATACCTCATCTTCCCATCTTCCAGAGTCTGAAATGCGTCATTGATGCCGTCCTCGTTCAAAGCAAATTTCTGAATGATGGGTTTGATTTTATGCACTGCAGCAAAGTCTAACATTTCTTGATGAATCCCCCTGGCAGCAACCAAGCTACCCTGAATCTTCAAACCATTCAATATGATGTCCATGTAGGGCATTTTCAGCTCGTCGTTGCTCACGGTAAGAGGATAGATTGTTCCTGAGGGCGCCATGACGGGGAAATAGATCTTCCAGTCGGGCTGTGAGGCCGTAGTGACAAGCAGGTGATCAATGGGCTTGGAGAGCTTCAATTCCTTCTTGGCCTTGGTTGCCACGAATTCTCTGGCTCCGAGGTGTAATGCCTCCTCCTTTTTGCTCTCAGTTCCCGAAAACACGACCACTTCGCAACCCATTGCCGAGGCGAATTGGATGGCAAGGTGCCCCAGACCGCCCACTCCAATGACACCCACGCGATCAGTACTCTTGACGCCGTGGAACTGGAGCGCATTGAACACGGTGGCACCGCCACACATTAACGGGGCTGCGTTCTCCAGGGTTAACTCATCCGGTATTGGAAATAGGAAATCTTCATTCCAAACTGCATGGGAACCCATGGAGCCTTGGTCCAGATTCGCCTCACCGTACATTTTTCGTTGCGCACAGAAGGTTTCGGCACCTCTCAAGCATTGTTTGCAGTGTCCGCAGGCATGGTGAAGATATCCCCAGCCGGCATGGTCGCCAATCTTGAACAATGTCACGTCTTTACCAATTTCTTCAACAACACCAGCGCCTTCGTGGCCAAGTGCCATGTCTGTATGTTTGTAGTGGATATCTGTGCCACACAAACCGGAGTGAGTTATTTTGACCAGGACGTCGTGGGGACCAACCTCCCGGTGCGAGGTGGCTTGGTGGACACCGTCGTTGCCGCCCTTGAAGACAGTGAAGTCGACCATGTTGATAAGTTCAGTTGGACAACTGGGAACTTATCGCGTAGCAGTGCTTGTAAGACCTTTCAGACTGGGTGTTGTAATAGTGAATTACTGAATGTTGTTGGGTCTCGAGTTCCTTTATAAAGAAAACAGTTTTACAGAAATAGAATGGCATTACAAACCTGCATATCTCTTTCCTGTTCTATGACGCCCTCATAACAGCCGAGTTGACGTCATACGGAGATCATTCCAATACTCAACCCGAAACCCCCCTAAAAATTCTAAAGCTGACAAATAGGCAGGATAAATCACGTCACTCTAACTTAGGCCACCGTTAGCTAACTTAATCATGTCAGCCAACCACGACTCCTGATTAGTAACTGTGGACCCAGTCCCCATACCGCGAACACTTGGCTAGCTTAGCTAGACCCTATTAGGCTAAGCCCATTGGGAATCGAAACGCCTTTACAAACAGTATGGCGGTATCCTTCGACCAGTCGACGTTGAGCATTTGGTCGATGTGGCAGAGGCAGTGTCTCACTGAGCAAGCCTCTACACGATACATTCAGGTGTCTGCCGATCGGGAACGTCGCAGAACACTGTACCTGTAGGAAGATATCGTGCAAAGTTGAGTTGACCCAGAGAGCTGGGATAGTGGTGGGCACTGACCTAGAGCCAATAACAAAGCGCTGCCCAACCCGAGTGCAGTGAGATGAAAGCAGACCTAGGCGCGCCCGCGAGAGCAGGGTAGTGCGAAGGGTGTGAGATGCTGCCAGATATGGGCGTGGAATAATTGGTGAGGGCAGCCAGAAGCGAGGCCGCGAAAGGACGGAAGACATGCCACTTCCGGGCATTTAATTTTAAGCGCTGAGATGGATAACTTAAGCGCTTTGGTTAAGCTTTTGTAGGGCCCATTAGGGCTGTGCTAACCATAATCATCACGGCTGGCTTTGCTGCGATTGGCCGTTGTTGCAAGTGACGGCGTCCTCGTTTCAGGTCAAGTCACAGTTATTAAATATTCCTTCACCTCCGCTCCGAAAGTCTATTGATGGCAGCAATATTCATAAGATACGTTGTAATCCCCACAAAGAAATCTCCCATTCTACCCACCGCCCTGCGTCTCATAACTTCAAGTGAACTCTGCTATGGCGCTTTCTGGGGCAGACTGCGGGAGGTCCGTAGGTTGGACTCAAGAGCTGCTTGTCGACAGAGACAGTGGTAGACGAGGACTCTTTCCACAAAGGCCATTTCGTTCAGCGAAAGCGTCAGATTTTTGATGAGGGAGATGTCGAAGAGTTTCCGACATTTCACTGTTTGCTCCGCATCGTCTCTCTGCAATGGAGTTAGTGCAGTCAAGAGCTATGCCCAACTCTTGTGCAAGGGTTTAGTGAGGAAGAGTCGTTGCTCTGTAGCAGGACCAGTGGAGCGAGGGCGATGCTAAGTTACGGATATTCCCGTTCTGGTGTGTTGAACCGACCAGAAGGCTAGTCTGTTTCCAGCGTTGCTTGCTCTCTAGCACGATGGACCGTGCTGTTAACCGAGATCCGTTCTCCTGGTGCCTGCACGGTTGAATCTCATTCGACACGATCCTGCAAAAGTGATGACGGAGCGGGCACATGTCCGCGAGTCTGACAGTTCCATCAGTCGGTGATGATTCGAGGATTTCGTGTGCGGGAGAATGTGGGAAGATTTTGCTCGGAGTTCGCTGGCACAGGACTCGCCGCCTCCGCTTCTTCGTCGCTGTGAGCTAGTCACGTTGCTCTAGACCATCCATTTTGTGTGAGGTATTCCTATTTTCACTATCGATCCGCGTCTAGTTGTTTTTGATTTTCGCAGACTTTCCAGTTGGTACAAGTTCGCGCTTGCTTCGAAGCGCGGGCGAGGGTGCGTCTTGACACGGTGATTGTTGTTTCCGTCCCCACACTCGTCTCCGTCTCCTTTTCCTTAACGTCACTGTTGATTCCCCCGTGATCGCTCGTGCGATATGCAGATGTCGTACGATACAGAGATGCCGTGCGATACCAGATTGTACAACGATAGAAGTACGGGTCGGTAGATGATACTATCACAGTTGTCCGCGGCCAGTAGCGCGTAATTCTCCAGAGCGTCCTCTTACGGGGCGCTGGATGGTAGCCTGAAAGATACTTATTATCTTTCTCCAACCATACTACCACCGCGAGGGTGTGCCGCAAATTGGCGCCGTTGGTTGTCTTCGCGCACTATTACTTACTCCCGTAAACATGCAAAGGTGACCAGCATTTGGTGTGTTGGCCGCTTCTTCGCGCGAGAAAGATCGATCATACATTTCCCCCTCCCCAAACAGGGGGCGTGAACTTTAGTACTCCACATCCAATTGCCTAATTAAGTTAGGGAAACGACTTATCTCATACCCTCTAAGCTAGCCACCTTAAGTTTTTGCACCTCTTGCCCACCACTGTCACAGGGTCATTACATATGTGTATGTGTGTGCTAAAACATAGTTGATGCTCGCTTAGCTGCGATAGTATGCTGCCCAAGCTGCTTGCATACTGGCGCTGCTTCTTTGTGCGCCGAAGTACTTGCAAATTTTAATATCACGGTCACTCAATTTGTATTTCGAGTCTTTGACATTTTTCCTTCAGCCTGGTGAGAGCCCAGGCGGCGATTTCCTTATACCTGGAATCGTCGCTGCCGTTGGATTGTAGCGCAATGATGGCTTGTCTTATCTCCTCTTTGGTGTAGTTTGGCATCCTGGGGGTGTTGGCCTCATTTGTCGATCCCTTTTTTCGTTTTACGCAGAAGTTCTGTGTTCGATTACCCGTGAAACCAACACTCACCTGCCACAGCGGTCAGAATTTCACGAGCATATATTAGCTTTTTGCGCTACGTACAGCCATGAAGCAAATCATCTCGTGATATTACTGACTGTGTACAGTCTTGGCACTCCTGGTAGGCGAGAGCGCCTGCATAAGTTCCATATTTGGTGGTCTATACATATGCCGTTTTGAGCGTTTTGAGGCGATAGCGAGGTTAATGGAACAATGATGTGGATTTCTATGAAAGGGGTACTATTTCGGCGTCGCATCAAACTACCTAATCAGGCGTAGCTACACGTAAGTTAAGCCCCAACGTCATTGTCAGCCATTGACCCACCCCCTCCCAAACTCTCAACCCTTTCCAAAAACTCCTAGACTGTTATGACTGAAAGCCCCAGGATACAGGGGTAAGATTGAAAGCAGGCAGTCCAGAGTCATGTGACTAGCTTAGATCAGCGAGCACGACTTCTCGTGGATGACTAGCTGATTAGTTGCCACGGGTTCCTGTGGGAGGAAGAACGTAACACGGCTTTCCGTGGGCTGAAAGTTAGCTCCACGCTTTCTTCGGGATGACTCGGGGGAGCGAGTTCGACAGCGAGCTCGCTGCGAAGTGTGCGAACCTTTTTCTTGGTATGCGCTGAAGTAATTCGTGCTATTGACAATCTGTACGTACCTACAGTCAGTCTGCCACAAAGCTCTTGGTTTTACTGTGCCTGTTTATATAGAGATTTTCTTGGTATCCATGGTGGTGGTTGCTGTTGATGCTTGATGTAGACTGAGACCAGGATACGCGCCAAGACGGAGATAGGTCTCCCTCTTCTAGTTATTCGAAGTCCTGAAGCTTCACAGGAGCCACAGGACTCTCTACCAAGATCAGCTCTGTAGAACTTCTTAGCTTGATTGCATTCACCAAACTTGTGGACGTAGATCAAGTGGGCGATGCGCTGCTTCCAGTCGGGTTGTGGATGATTAGGGAATTCCTCGCCACAAAATCCACAAGTGTCGCTAAAGGCAGTTGCTCGGGCTGGGGCATTTACGGATGAGGTAGGATAGAATGCCGCATCATAACTGGGCATGGCGGCGCAGGACTAGGAATATCGGCGCAAGTGCAGAGAATTTTGATGTCGTTCGGCCTCGTTTTTGCTTTTGAAGCGACTGGTGCAATGTTGACAGGAGTACTGCTTCTCCATCTGATGGCCGCTAGTTGGGTGTCAGTAGGAAGGGCGGACGAGCAGATAAAACACCCAATGAGTAGGGTGTCAGTAGAGCTCGCTTGACTTACCGTAGCTCTTCCTCCGTGTCGAACTTCCTAGGCCTCTTCGGGCAACAGTCGCACAGCGTTCCTGTGCGTGGGGCGGTCGGCGAGGTGGTGTCATTTACAATGGATTGAATGGACATTTTGCGCGACGCGACCATAGTGTCTGGTGGCGACCTGCTGGCGACAAGATGGGTCAAAATGGATCAAGATGATAAAGGAAAGCTGTGTGGGATCTGACGACGACTGTCTCTCGAGAGGAGAGATGCTGGAGAGGTTGCTGCCAGCGAGAGAAGGAGATCCGTAGCGCGACAGGGACTGATTCTGGTGCGGGAGAGCGTGATTGTGTAGTGCTAGCTATGGTCTAGTACGGGTCTCTGGGAGAGACGTGTGGCTTATTGTCCCGAGCCACTTGGGCAAGAGGTGAGGGTGCACGTCTTTTGCCATTACGCATTTAAATGCAATTTGCGCCAGGCGGCATCTTCTTCTCCAGGAGAGTCATCGGTGCCAGGTTTAGAACCTGTCCTAGAGGGCTTGCCACTGGCCCGGGCCTGCCATTTTTTGCAAGTACATGGCGATAATGCACTGGACCCTTGGCTACCCGCCCTCTATGGGTCCGACGCAATAGTGGGCAGGTCCGCCACTGCCACGCGTTGGGTGTGCTTAAAGTCGCGTGTCAGTTTGTGAGAAAGATGAGCGCTTTTAGCTGAATCAGAGCGCGGGTAGTGTGGTGGAGAATCGTGTAGGCCGCCGTGTGTAGCGCAACAGGTATCGAAACCTAGGTGTATTATCGATAGAAAGCCCACCACCTTCTTCTCCTTTGTTGCGGTGTCTTGTCGCCTAATTCTGGCCTCAGGCTATTTGTTCGGGTCTTCACAACGTTGATGGTAGAAGTTCGCACTCTCCCACCGACATCTTTATCCGCCCGACAGTCACTGAAGTTGTTGGCGCCATACAGCTGTTAATCTGAGTGATGGCCAAAGGGCCCTAGCACATAGCGGTCGCTAAGGCATTTATTTCTCGCGATCGAGATGGTTGAGCATCTCGTTATCGTTCTTCCCGCGAAGCTCAGCATGCGTGATTGCCCAGCATCTCGTGGATCTTCATCCCACTGCGGCCGTTGACCGACAACCCAGCAGACCCAGGTTGGTTCGGCAGAGCAGTCTTGCCCTCATCACACACAGGGCTGCTGTGAGGCGAGTGGAAGCCGTGCGCCGAATTGCCCTTCTGAGACTGGCTACCATTTGCATGGGCCGGAGGTGGGAAGGACTGGTGACTCATGAACGAAGTAGCAGGTGAGGTGGAGGCTGGATTGGAAGACTCAGGGTAGCCATAGCTACCATTGCTATTGGTATGATAGTCGGAGCTTGGATGAGGAGACTGTGTGGCATGAGAACTGTCGTTGTGGAGATCATCTTCAGGAGGGGAGCGTTTGAGACTGACACAATCATCCTGAGGCGGAGGAGGCGCCTGACCTTGAGGCTCAAACGGATATCCGGGCTGAAGCGGAGTCGCGTAGTGGCCTTGGGGCGGATAGAGGTAGGGTGGGTAGCCTTGTGGCGGATATGCATACTGAGGTTGACCAGAGGGACTAGCAGGGCCTAGGGGTTGACCATGCGCTCCATATAGCATTGGCGCCTGCTCTCTGTTCCGGGAGTATGCCCCATTTTCGTCAGGTCGCTCGCAAGCGCCCGCACCAGGCACCCGTGCGTTCGGGCCGTACACAGCAGAGACGGGCACAAAGGTGGCTCGAGAGGAGACCGGGTGGAAGAGACACAGCTGGTTGAAGCGCACGCAGTTCTGGCAGCGGCCATCGGGAGAGCTATCGTAGCCTGAGCATCGAATCTGCACACGTGTCAGTATCAGTATCATGACGACCACCAGACGCAGGCGCCAGTGAGATGCCTATCGTACCTTTCGCTTGCGGCAATACTTGCACGCAATGGCTGTGCGCTGGCGCGGTGCTGGCGCCAGTGCAGAAGGAGGAGCATACAGGTAATGGTAGTGTTGCGGCGGATATGGCGGGGGCAAGCGATAGGCGCGTCAGGCTGCAGCGGCTGCGGATGCTGGCTCATGTCGGCGCGCAGCGGAGAGTATTGTTAGGCCGCGTGTTGGGCGTCCTATCAACGTCAGCATCTCCAGCATCTCGCTCGCGGCGGCTGGGTCGTCGCAGGGTCGGCTTACAGGATAGTGATGGGTAGGCGGCGGATAGGCACGGTGCTGCTGAGCGGGCCATTGACTTGGCATCGACCGGTTGGCTCTCACGAGAAAAGAGGGCTGCTAGAACATGATGTCACAAGTATCCACACAAAAGGCAGATTCTCCCGCACCTCTACTCAACAACATGCGTACGCCGTGACTAGGGAGAGGCATTAGGTGGCACAATTTGTACGCACACGGTTTCGAGGGTTCCTTTAAGCCGCAGCTTCCGGTGGCACTGTCTGAAGATCGACGCGCTGAGAACCGAACCATAGGCAGCAAAGAGCGCCCCTGTTTGATATTTCTATTGTGGTTGCGAGCCGTCAAATGACAGGCATTGGCAGGGAGGTTCGTCCGGTTGGGATTCTGCTGAGTTGTTTGTGGACGTGTTTGCCGCCGATACTGTACGATGGCTCTCAAGGATGAGGTTCGCAGCCAGCACCACGTACAGGTCGCAGAACTGGTCTTCACTGTAGGACCACACCCGAGCCCTGGTGATTCCACTGCTTTTGTGGTACACAATCAATTTAATTCCTCGAGTTTCTTTACATCCAGCGAGAAGTGATACAACTCCCAGAGGTTGTGACTTATACCCGCAGAGGTAGCAGCAGACACGCCTCGCAATAGATAGCTGTGCACTGGCGTCGCAGGGAAGGCGGTATAGATTGGGCTTCTTTGGAGTACTGCCAGTCTCCGCGTGATATCCCAGTACGTATGACTTTTGTGCTATTATTGGCGCTAGTGAATTGTTGTTCTGCTTTGCGATCTGGCTCCGAAACCTTTTTCCTACACAGCGTGCAGACACAGCCTCAGCGTAGCCTTGGCGCGCCCACAACGCCTGTGGACAGCAGAAAATCTCGAGATCGCTGTTGTCGTGGTCTAGATTCATCTTGGTTTCGCTACCCAGAGAGAAGATACTTACACCGGGCACCATGTGAAGATGTGAATCCATCGCTCGGCTGTTTTAGTAGATACGAGCTAGATACTGCTACTTGGGGAAGTAGTTACCTACTACTAGCAGGGTAGTACTTTCCGAGTCATCGCTTTTAGGATTAATAATTAATAATAAACTGTGGGTGTGAGTTCATGATTGAAAGTGCATACCATCCTAGGTGTTCGCACTTGCCATGTTTCCAAAATAGTCAGTGTTTGAGCCTAGTGGCGTTGGCTAAGCAACTGCCAAGGACGACTTGACTACACTCGGCGAGCTGACACTTTACTTTTACTGTCCGATGTAGGAAGGGGGCAGTGAGGCGATCAATGAGAAAATAGTACTTTTTATATACCTATTTACAAACGTGATCCGCAGTGGGATATTTTAATGCAGGATCAAATTATGTATGATCTATGATAGTCTGAGTCTAGTTCAAAGTCTTTGTCCACTCGGGAACGACACGTCGCAGAAACTTCATAAACTTGTACAGGCCGACGGCACTCTCGACATTTCCCTCGGGATCGGTGACGGTCTCGGGCCAGGCAATGCCAGCGCCGTACAAGCCGGGGACGGTGCGGCCATGGTTGTCGCTGAAGGCACCTGAGCGCGGGTTGTGGGCCAGTGGTGTGGCCAGCGGGGCACGGTTGAGAGTCAGGCTGGGCAAGGCGTTTGGGGCGTAGCCGATGGCCTGGACGATGTGGGTGCATTGCGCCAAAGCCGGACTGGTGGTGAAGCTTTCGCCCTTGGGCAGGTTGACCTTGTCGATGTAGCGGGCCGCGTTGCTGGATTGTATGGTGTCGTCTTCGAGGTGGTCGCGGGCCCAGGTGGCGGCGAGGCCCTTGAGGCCGGTGTTGTCGTACAGGATCCAGTCACCCTTGGGGACGGCGTAGAGCAGGGGGTTGCGGGAGAACCATTTGATGCGCAGCTTGGGATGGGAGGTGGTGGCGAGGGTGTAGAGGTTGAGCAGGGCGAGCACGGCGCTGTGGGAGGAGCCGATGACTGCGACGGTGGCGGGTTCGGAGGCGGAGATGGCGGTTTGGAGCTTGGTGGGCGTGAGGGCGATGTCCAGGTGGATGTCTTTGATGGAGGTCGGTGGGGGCACCTTGATGGACTTTGGGTGGGAGCCGGTACAGAGGACGAGAAGATGGGATGAATAATTGTTGTTGTGAGTCGAGCCATCGAGACCCAGTTGCCACGCGTTATCAGCCCAGTTGGCGGCGTTGACGTTCCCCACGACTGTAGTTACGTCGTTGCGCTTGATCAAGCCGTCGGTCAGCGTGCGGCACATATCAGCGGCATTGGCGATGGGGCAGTGTTGGTTCTGGTCCAGCTGCTGCAAGTACGTGACAGGATTGGGCGACGGTATGGTGTCAATGACATCCCTGAATGGCTTGACGGCTTGGGCAAAGTCGAGGAAGAGCGAGACCTTGGTGTTGCTGGGAACCTCGCGGTAGGATTTGTTCAGGCGGCCAGACGAGAAGAACGGGTCAACCCAGAGAATGCGTGAGACACGCTGGGCGAGCAGGTTGCTGACGGCAGCGATGCCGGAGGGGCCTGCTCCGATGACAGTGGCCGCGAACCTGGAGCCCATGCTGAGATGGATGGGTGTATGTATATATGAGAGAGAGTAAGAGAAAGGCAAATAAATTATAATAAGTTAGGACTTTGCGCGGACGCCATTCTTTGCTGGTTGACAAAGAGACAACAGCAAGAGACTACTAAATAACTTACTTATTAGGTTACTAGGATTGCCAGGCCATGGATTCACACCTTCATGTGGTGGCCGGTGCAAGTACCTGCTCCCTGGGCAGCGAAACCAAGATGAATTCAAACCGATAATCAGCATAGCTGTCAAGACCAGGCAATCCCTTCTACCACCCATTTAGACCCCAGTTACTGACCAAGACCAGAACGCTGAGGTCTAGCAACCTCGCCCGTAACCTCGCCCGTAATGCCTGTGGATCGCGTACGCCCCGCGCGGCTATATAATACCACAGGGACAACTACACTGTTTATAGGGGTATGGTAGCGGACACCTACTACCGTATATCTGTGCCGACCTCTCTGGCGCAGTCATCATGGACAGGAGTGGTGTATACTTGGCTCCCTGAGATCCCCTAGGGCATCAAAACAGAGGCCTAAGCGCTTATTACTGTAATTAGG
This sequence comes from Chaetothyriales sp. CBS 134916, assembly GCA_003709845.1. Classification (NCBI taxonomy): domain Eukaryota; kingdom Fungi; phylum Ascomycota; class Eurotiomycetes; order Chaetothyriales; family Domatiomycetaceae; genus Domatiomyces; species Domatiomyces globalis. The sequence continues at coordinate 81,142 of QQXO01000039.1, forward strand.
GCTTATTACTGTAATTAGGTGCTACGTACTACAATAAGAAATAAAGTACACTAGCAGGGAACCACCATACTATTAATACTACAGCGGGGGGTCTCAGGCTCTCTTGGCTGCCTGCCACCCTTGTAGGAGTGACGACAGGGCAGTGGTACTGTTGTAAGACAGCCACCAGCACAATGCAACAGTGGAGTTAGGGGAGAAAGAACAGACAGAGGGATACAGTGTAGCTTGCAGGACAAACAATCACACACAGGACATGTGAAGCAGGCCTGGTTCTGCAGCCTGCTGCACCAAGGACATGCACCGGGTTTTCTTCCCATAGAGGGGTTGTTTCCCCCATCATCGGGAAGTAGTCTCTATAGGCCACGGGCCCAGATAGACATTAATTCAATCAGAGGTTACTAGGATTGAATACTCAGTGTATCCTGTTGTAGTACAATACATGCGAAAATGACTGATTTAAGCTTAAGTAGCTAGCTAGCTAGCTGACCACCGTAAACCAATTTTGGTGTTTTTTTTTCAACCAACTGTCCGGGTGTGGGTGTGTCGGTCCATGGTGCATGCATGTATGGCCGAAAAGACCGGGCTGTTTTTAGCGGGTGAAAATAGATCTTGAATCTTGCTTGATACAGTTTGTGGCCATCAGGTGTCGTGTGTGTGATGATGGGGAGATGATGGGGTGAAATGGGGTAAAAGAAATCGTCACATGTTCGTGAGGGGGCCATCGCCTACGAGGGGGGCAGCTGGTCCAGATTGACGGGAGTGCCATCGGCCTTGATCCAGGTGGGAAGGACGACGTCGGCGCGGCACTCGTAGAGCTTCTTGTAGGCCTGCTTGATAGTGGCGTCGCTGACGTTGGCAAATTTGCTGATGTCCTTGTAGGAGCGCGGCTCGCCGACCAGATGAGCGGCCATGTAGATGCAGGCTGACGCGGTCGAGAGGGGGCTGCGGCCTGCCAAGTCCTGGATGCCGGCAGTCTCCTTGGCGAGGTGAATGGCATACTGGATAATGGAGCGCGGCTTCAGGCCGAGCTGATTGCAGATTCGCTCGACCATGTCTTGGGGGCGGGTGGTCTTGGTGCCTGTGTAGCCGGAGCCGGCGGTGCTCAAGCCCTGATTCTTAAGATGCTCGATCTGATCATCGGCCAGATGCTTCAGGTGGCGCTCGAGCTGCTTGTACATGCGGCCGATCTCCTTCTTGGGCACGGAGGTGGTGCCAAAGATCTCAGCAAAGCTACGAGGAACCTTGTGTTGGCGACAGGCAATGAATAGGCAGCCGGCCAGGACGGCATCGATGTTTTTGCCACGGAAGGCAGAAGACTCGGCCACGCTCATGTAGTAGCGTTTGGCCAGCTGTGAGGTGCCGGGGGGGATTTTGAGCGTTTCGGCCCAGTTCTGGATACGGGCATAGCCTTCTTGCAGCTTGGAGTCCTGCTTGTTGCCCTGGAGCTTAGACTGGGTCATCTGGAGTTTGCGTGTGGCGCCAGAGCTGAAGCCGCCGCCGATCTGGGTGCCGACATTGCTGCCGGTGAGAAGATCGTTGTCGGCATCGCCAACTCGGTTGGGGTCTGCGCCGCGGCTGTCGTCCGAGTTGAAGGTGCGCCATTCGGACTCGGAGCTGATGAGACGATCCTGCAGGACGAGACCGCAGCTGCCGCACAGCATCTCGGCGCCCTCTTCGACAATGTTGGGCGGGTTCTCGCGGCAGTCGGGGCACACCAGGCGGTTGTTGAGATTGACACGAAAGGGCAGTTCGGGTGGGATATTCTCTATGCCCGGGCTGGGCGCGACCAGGTTGGCCATGGCTTTCTTGTTCTTGCGGGGGCGCAGCGCGGCCGGCTTGGTGACCTTGCCGGTGATGCGTTCGGTGCGGCGCCGGTTGATGGACTTGTAGCTGGTCGGGAGTTTGTGCTGGCTGACAAAGGTCTTGACAAAGAGTGGGGAATACGTCTTGCCGGTGGTTGGCGAGCGAGCCGGGCGGCTGAGCGAGGAGAGGAGACAGAAGAAGAAGGAGGCGAAGAGTGGGGGGCGGCAACTCGAGGGATTCCGACGCGGACTTTCAACCAGTCAAGGTGTCGTGGGAGAGACGATACAAAGTCGGCATCAGAGGAATCAACCGAGTGCGGCGGGCGGCGGGCGGCGGCGGCGACGACGACGACGACGGTGCAGACGACGAGGGGCTCAGAGAAGAGAAGGCGTGTGACGAGGCAAAGGAGGTAGCAGGATGCCAAGACATATCACGTGTACACTAGTCCATTTATAACCTAGCGACTGGGGCTAATGGACTAGTCCAGGTATGGTTTAGCGCGTGAAACACCTTGGGAGCTCCTGATGCCACTGAGTCTTTCACGCTGGTACTCGCTCGCAGTCTCACGATCACGCCGACGACGCACACCCCGCCATGGCCATATCACAGTCTCTACGGATAGGCGTAAGTAGCTGCTGCACGAGTGTATGGACGGGCAAGGCCGGCTGACGACCGAAACAGAGCTCGCTACTGGCCCGCGTGGGCTCCCGGACGGTGCCGACGACGACACGCAGAGCCTTCCAGGTGTCTGCAGCCAGCCGAGGTAGGATGGATGGATGCCTGGGCACGAGTGGTGCGGTGTGGATGGAACGCTGATGGATGTACAGCCGATTTGGTCCAGGACCTGTACCTGAAAGAGCTACGCAGCTACAAGGTACCGGCGGCCAAGGCGTCCGATGCCGAGGGCCTGGTGCAGAAGTTCACGCCGCCGCCGGCACCCAATTCGCCAGAAGAGGCTAACCTGGCGGCCGAGGTGAGCGAGTACGAGAGTCAAGCAGTCGACGTGGAGGGTGCAGTGGTGCCGGGCGAGACGCAGGCATCGACCGAGGAGGATTACTTTGAGGATCTGAAGCAGTTTGACGAGGAGCCGGCTCACCACTGAGTGAAGGGCGAGGAGCAGGGTGGGGTGAGGACGGCGTAGGGAGAGCGGGAGGAGAGCAGCGAGCAGCGAGCAGCGAGCAGCGAACAGTGAACAGTGTGTACAGCCGATGTGTGTACAGCCGATGAAAATGCAAAACCACTGACGGTCACATATGCCCGGGCATAGGATCGAGTTCCAGTTCCAGTTCCAGTTCTAGTTTCAGTTCCAGTTCCAGTTCTAGTTCTAGTTCTAGTTCTAGTTCCAGTTCCAGTCACCGTTCCTCTGTTACAGTATTCCTGTGGCACGGTACTACTGTATGACGTTCTATTGATTGATCAGCAGCAGCAGCAACAGCAAGATAGGCATGATCAACCCTCTAATGATCAAAGGGGAGTGAGTCCGCATTCTGCGGCACAGGGAGCTGCGGATTCCTAGATCAGGACCCCAGTGCGATGGAGCACGGTACAGGGTTGTGTGCTGCTGCTTGTGGGGGGGGGGCCACGGCCCACAGGCGACTGGAAGGAGACCAGCATCGTCAGCAGGATTAGCAGCATTATCAGCATTAGCAGCATTATCAGCATTATCAGCATTATCAGCATTATCAGCAGTATGAGTCCAGCATCCAACATCCGGCACCTGACGTCCACGTATCTGTGGCGTGCTGCCCACGCCGCTCTCACCCGGGCTAGCCACTACTGTAGTAGCCAAGCGAACAAGCGGTGCTCGCCAGCGCTAACCACTGGCCAACAACGGGCGTCGTATTACACTTTTGGGCAAGGGGGCGAACGGAGCAGAAGCTTTGGATCACTTCAACGGGCCAAACTCACAATTTGTGTCAGAGCAGTCAAATCAGAGACATTCGTCGAATTTGTCGAATCTGTCGAATCTGTCGAATTAGCCGCCCAAAGCGGATAGGTCAGCGCTAGGGCCAAGCGTCCGACTCGCCGATGGAGGGCGGTTGGGCATAGGCGGCCGCCGCACAAGATGCAGAATCATCCGTGGCCAGTGGGGCCACTGGTAGCCTGAGGAGGCCGCCTAGTGGGCAGAGGCCAATGTGGCTGACGGGGCCAACGGGGTCTTGGACACTGCTTTTGCGTATTAGCCTGAGCCGCGTTGCCTAACCCACTCTGGTACGTCACCTAAGTGCCCGCCCCGCTACAGCCTGGAGCGCGCCACCTGGGAGTGACTGGAGCGGCCGGAGCGGCAGCGACCTGGGGGGGTTCTGACTGCCAACGAGCCCCTAAGTTGCAGCGAGGCGGGCCCATCCCACGTATCTCTACCTGGCACGCACTAACTATACTGGCCTCCGCAACGCTCTGCTTTGTTCACTTGCCCTCGCCCTTGCTCTCGCCGCCCTCGCCCTTGTCATCGCCCTCGCCCTCGCCCTCGCCCTCGCACACTCTGACGCTCGTTGACTCGCTGCCGTCTGGGTCTCTGTCTCTCGTTTCTCTTCTCAGTCAGTCGTTCAGCTGTGCTTTTGCTCTGCTGGTCTGCTCCTCGCCGCCGCCCTCAGTGACTGTCTCCCGCTTGTAGCACCAGCACCAAAGTGTCAGCATCAGCACCAAAGTGTCAGCACCAGCACCAGCACCAGCACCCGCACCCGCACCTGCACCCGCACCTGCACCGCCAGCCCAAGCCGGCCCCATCCCCATCCGGGCCCATCACCACATCTTCTGCTCGTCGCCTCGACATGCCCTGACTGTGGCTGCCTCCTCCTCTCCTCGCCGTCGCCGCCGCTGCGCGAGCCTCCGGGCCGCCGCTGCCTCTGCTCGACCATGACCACCGCCGCCGCCCATGTCGGAGACATCGACGTGCTGCCGCCGGCCCAGCTGTCCATCCACGCCCTGTCGGCCCTCCACTCGCCCCTGCATGAGGAGCTGCCGCCGACAGAGGCCAGCACGCCGGACCTGAACCGGTCCGCCAGCTTCACCTACCTGTCAGGCCTGCCCCACGACGGCCCTAGCCTGAAACGCACCTTCTCTGAGAATGTGCTGGCGCTCCACACCAGTGCCCGCACTGCCAAGGCCTCCCCAGACCGGAAACTGGCCACTCAGCTGCTGTCCGGCGGTGCCAAGAGGAAGGACCGGAAGCGGCTGTCGGTGGCCAAGTTCACGCTTGCTGCCGACGACGACGACGACGACGATGGCTACGACCGCGAGGCCGGCCGGGCACGCAATGGCCATGTCATGGCCACGGCCTCTGTCGCCGCCACCGCTGCCGAGCCCGAGCCCGAGCCAAAAGGCCTGTCCCGCTCTGTGGCAGGAACGATCAAGAGTCTAGCCCGCAAGTCGTGGATGCCGTCGTCGCGCTCCAGCTCGCCCGCTCCTGCCCAGGCCAAGCCCCATGCCACGGCCACGGCTACAGCCAGCGGCGACCACATGCCAGACAGGCCCAAGACGAGCTGGTCGCCGCCCAAGAAAGCGGCGGTGCTAGCGCTGCACGCCATCACGGTGCCCCCGCCCACGGCCTCGCCGTTGCCGTCGCCGTCGAGGAGCCAGCGAGTCAGCACGGCGGCAGCACCAGCACCAGCACCAGCACCAGCACCAGCACCAGCACCAGCACCAGCACCATCAGCACCATCAGCACCATCAGCACCATCAGCACCAGCAGCACCAGCAGCACCAGCAGCACCAGCAGCACCAGCTCCAGCTCCTTCACCAGCGCCTTGCCCAGCACCCCCCACCCGCCCGCAGAGCTCCCGCAGCTTCCGCCGCCTGTCCCGCAAGCCCTCAGCCTCATCGACATCATCATCGTCGTCGTCCTCGCGCTCGCCCTTCCGCAGCCGCACCTCCTCACCCGCCGGCCCCGGCGCCGCCGATGCACTCACCGACGACACGGTGCCGCCGCTACCGTCCAACATGTCGACCGACCGCCTGTCCGGCGTCGGCGTCGGCATCGGCACCGGCACCGGCACCGGCATCGACCCGGCCAAGCGTAAGGACCCCCTGGCCCACGCCTTCCGCGCCATCGAAGCCGAGTTCACCACCTTCCAGGCCAAGACGAGTCTGCAGCGCGCCAAGGTCGTACGCACTAGCCTGCTGCCCTTCCTGGCCAAGTACGCGCAACACCCGTCCAACGGCTCGCTGCGTGCCGAGGACCTTGACCGCCGCATCGTCATCCTTAACAAGTGGTGGACCGGCATCCTCGACATGCTCAGCGGCGGCAACAACCTGTCCATCTCCGGCACCGACCGCCCGGCCTTCCTCGACGCCGCCGCCCAGCTGATGATGCGGCCCGAATGGATTGCTCCCGGCTTCGCGCCCAGCCTCAGCCCCATGGCGACGCCGCCGCTGCAGCAGCCGCCGCGGCCGTGGGCCAGCGACACCAAGTCGTCGACCTCGCTACGCTCCGCCGAGTCTGACTTCCTGGCCGAAAGCATCTACCAGAACGTGCGCAACACGTTTGTGCAAAACCTGCGCTTCCAGCTGGCCTTTGTCGTCGACAAGCTATCCATGCGCAGTGCCCCCGCTAGCCTGGTCACCTTCAGCGGCAAGACCTGTGCCTACGCCTTCTTCTTCTGCCCGGGCGTGGCCCATCTGCTGGTACGTCTGTGGCGCCTGCCGCCGGCCGCGCTGCGCCGTGTCTTCGCCGAGGCCGGTGTTGCCCCGGGCGAGAAGCTGGACCTGACTGCCGACACGCTAGCCAGCCGCTTCCCGCCCCCGGTGCGCAGCCTGCGTGTCACCACACTCGCCCACCTGGCTCGCACCGTCCAGCCCAGCCGTCATATCCCGCCCGGCACCGAGCACATTGCCTGGTACGGCCCGTGGATCGGCCGATGGTGCGGCCGCGACAGCGATCTCTTCTTCGTCTTCGCCAAGCACTTCCATCTGCTCGTCGTCGACCTGCTGCAGGAGGCCGTTTCGCGCAAGGACCGCATCTGCATCCCCGGCCTGGCCCCCGTACATGCCCAGATTCTCGTTGTGCTCGAGACCACTATCCACCGCCAGGCCAGCCAGCACGTCGTCGACACCAACTACCGCGGCGTCGATGGGCCGGACGCTCTGGCCTCACTGCCCATGACCATCGCCAATGCCACGCGTATGATCGCCGAAAACCGGCTGGTGATGGTGCTGCGCGATATTCTCTCGGACCGCGCCAGCGACAACCCGCTGCTGGCCCAATTATATGCCTCTTCCTTCTGCGACATGCTCAAAGCTGCCGCACGCAAGATCTCCCTGTACAATAATGACGCCTGTTTTGTGCTCTGCGATTTCCTCGAAGAAATATTCCCCCTCCTGACCCGACATTACCACCACTCAGATACCCCCTTTTTGGATTGGCCCTTCTGGTTCCAGGTGTTCCGGCTCATGGCCCAGAGCCACAACACGCTGACCCAGGTGCGCCTAATTGCTTTCGTGTACAGTACATGGTCCATTTGGACGAGTGATGACCAACGCAAGAGGCAGCTGGTCCTCGACTGGCTCTTGGACCAGCACTTCTTTGACCAGCACTTCTGCCACTGGTCCCCCATGGTCCGCCACTACTACTTCCGACTGCTCTGCTGGCGCCTGGGCCGATGTGACGACAGCGCCACGCCGCTCGATCTGTAAGTCTACTGCCCCTTGGTTCGACTAACGCTCACCACTTACTCGCCCACCCACAGACAGATTCTCGAAACGCTAGCCGCTCGTTTGAACCGCTGCTGGGCTCATTACCAATATCTGAGCGCCGAAGCCGACATGCGCAATCTCTGCCCGCCCTCGTCTGCGCCCTGTTCGCCAGCGCCAAGCCGAGCCCTGGTCATCATCCGCACCGACAACCAGGCTCTGCCCTCCACCGTCTTCTCTTCTTTCGACACCTTCTTGTCTTACGGCCTCGTCAACCAGAATGCGCCTTACCAGAACCGCACGCCGGTCTTGAGCACCGTCCCCAACCCAGCTTCCTCTGCCCACACCGCCACCAAGAAGCGCTGGAGCCTGCTGAAGATGCTGGGCCCTTTTGCCTCTGCGCCGGCCAACAGCCGACCGGGAGAAGTGACGCCGCCACCGAGCCCGGAGAGGGCTGCGCACTCACTGGCTCGCCACCCGGCCTCGGTTCCTGCCTCGGCCAGTCCAACCCATCTGACCTTCTCCTTCCGCTTCTCTCTCGAGTGGGTCGAGAGCCGGAACCAACACGGGACCAAGAACCGCAAGCTGCGTCCACCGCAAATCCCCGCCAATAGTCAAAAAACCCTGGATGGCCGACCACAGAGTCTGTCCAGCTCCAGTTCCGACAGCCGGAAATCCATGCCTTACCCCAACATCCCCCCCTTGAAGCCCACCGGTCGCGACGTCGCTGCTGCCCGTTATAGTGGCCGCGCCTTGGCCGAGTGGGCTCAGGTCTTGACCGAGTGCCAGAACTTCTACGTCCGCCGCAAGCAGGAGGGCGTGCCCAAGGACAGTCTGGTAGAGACCCCCACTATGGGTGTTGAGACATTTCGCATGCTCGGCTGATAACGACCCCCCTTTACGCTGTCACGCCGCTGCTTTCTTGTACTCTTGTTCTTTGGCACATTAATTTGCATCTGCTAGGCGTATGTGGCGCCGATAGAGACTTGGGCCTCCACACACGCACGCCCGCCTTTGGGACAGATTACTCCGATACTACCTGTACATACTCAGACTACCAGCCCACCTGGCTATCTAATGCCGATCCTGACGGCCGCCACCAAGTAACTTTAACTCGTCCCCATCTTCCAATTAAGTTTCCAATATCGAGTGGTCTTGCCAGTTTAGGCATAAACCCTTTTGCCATTAATTCAAGAGTTAGAGCCGATCACGTGACCTCTCCTCTTGGATCTATCAGATGTTAATAAATGGATATACCGCGCTGCGCGCTCTACTCTTCGATATGACGCAATATATTCAATTCTGCACTCATCTGATAGTGGGTCATCAATCGGGATTCCCTCTTGGGTTCTCTATGTCTATAGACGAACAAGTGCAGTGTTACTCGCCTCCTCGAGTATAATTAATTATTATATAACTAGCGATACAGTAGATCTCCTGACAGCGCCGGTATGATATGACGTGGTAGTTCCTACCATGCGTTCATCGGCACGTCTATAATGCCTGTCGTGCGACAACTCTGATAGCTTGCTTCTGTTCTAGCATCGACGTAATCGGGGTATCGTCGGGCCGCAGTCGGAGGTATTCCTAGTGAAGGGTGTCGTACAGTGATGTGCGAAACTGCCTTCACTCAAAGCACACACAGAGGTCTGTACAACTGGCAGAGCATGGTCCACAGTGGATCAAACTTTCCCATGTATAGTTAGCTGTTTCCAAAAGTGTTAACCAATCAGCTATCGCCGATATCTCTCTTCCTGTACCGCTGTTTTGTAAGAAATACAGCTTCATTCATTTCAATGGTTTTTTTTTTTGAGCATGCAATTACACTTTGTGGACACGCGGCTCCAAGTCAGCGTCCACGGAAGCTTCTAGAATCATAGAAATGACGGTTTGTCTCGTGATACTCGAGCATTTTGCTCTCAATCAGAGTCATGTCTGCTCTGCTTACCTGCTGTAACGTCAATTTCCAGCCTGTTAGGAGCGGATCTTACAGTTCTATTACTACTGTAAGCCGTCCGTGACATGGGGAATTCTTGAAATTCCACTACCGTCAGTTCTCCAGCTATACATTGAGGCCCAACCTCAGACCCTATGGAAGAAATATTTCAAAATTTAACTATCTTATTACAGTACTTGCAGCTGCAAAATCCATACCTGCCCAGAACCGGTGCCAATGCCTATCATCTCTGTTGATATGGCCGAGCATAACGGCCGATATTCTGAGGGAAGCCAAATAACCTTCTTTGAATTATATGTTATCCAAGTTCTGTCTGAATTTAACCCCACACCTTGATATTGCGGCTCCGTTATATTCGATATTATATTTGAAGGTGATGAGGCGCTGATAGTAATGGTGCCGATATCGATATGAAGATATGAACCAGTATCATCGAATGATATGTTGTGAAGTGTTCTGCCAATCTCAAGTATCTGCAGGCAGGCGCCACTGCTTGCATCCCAGATCTTGACTGTGCGGTCCCACAATGCCGATGCCAGCCAGGTCGAGTCATATGAAAAGGCCACTGAGTTGACCGAGCCACTATGACCCTTAAGCGTCTGTAGGCAGTCATCACTGCTTGCATCCCAGATCTTGACTGTGCCATTTGCCAATCCCGATGCCAGCCGGGTCGAGTTGTGTGAAAAGGCCACTGAGTTAACCGAGCTGCCGTGGCCATTAAGCGTCTGCAGGCAGGCGCCCTATTCATCGCTTATAGGTGGCTTTATTGCAATCCATTTTGGCTCTCCCTGCTTGAAAAGATTTCTTATCAGCCTGCGGGTTGGACTAAACATCAGTGTAGACATATATACCTGGAGAGGACTGTTCTCTATGCCCTGCTTATGATACATAATGAAGCAGCGTGCATCTTGAACTAGCTCAAGTAGTTCGGATGTACCTCTTTGCTAGCTTATGTTAGCATACAAGAAATAATAATACTGATCTGAGGAATACCTGTAGCAAAGTCTCAAGTTTCGCCATTGAAACCATACCGTCTGACATGCTCTGGCAGAGGCTAAGAGCTTCTAGCCAGTAAAGGTACTTGCTTCTGAGGAAGGTTTTAATAATGCCTCCATCCTGTAGACCAGTGCTAGAAACCGCCTCATCCAGGTGATTAATCCAGTAGATACATGAGTATCGAGATGCTGCTAATGGGCTTGGAGGGAGCACAGCGAGCCGAGAACATTGAGAACGTCACCATTGCTGCCGGAGCTATTGCAGCTGGAGAGGTTGTTGTTGTTTGCGCACATTTGTCCCCCTTGCCAGATTTTGATGGCTCTCCGTCAAGCTCCGGAAGGCCCTGTAAAACAGCGTATGCCGCTTGAGTGGTCTGACCATTGCAAATATTGAACCTGGCGGTCGTGTCAGGATATTAAGTAACGTTCCAGCTTGGGTCTTGAGCAACCAGTCCCCCACAAAATCCCAAAACCAGAAAGGTAAACCAGTCCATGGAAGGTATGGCTGTTCCCGTGTGGTCGCAAGAGCATGGCAACAATTGAGCAAGGCCGAGCTACGATTATGTCGTCGTGCCCGATCGAAGATGGTGCCAATCCTAGCAACCCTGTCGAAGTCGCAAACAGGGTCGCTTTGCAGCCAGCAGAGCGGCAATACTCCAAATACTCAAATATTCCATAGTCTCTACCTGACGAACCCATTGCTCTAACATAGATGGTTAAGAGGTTGGAGAGAGCATGTTTCATGCAGCTGTGGGTGGACACCTCGTAAGCAAGGTACTTGCCACTTTTCCCTAAAAAGAGCGAAGTCGGATCAAGCTCATACAATTGCTGTGGGCCATATCTCAGACCTGTTTGGTGGCTAACATAATTCCCGGCATTATAATCATTTTGACGCCTGCGTCTACTTAGCGCTCTGCGAGCAAAGACTAATATTCCCTGCGCAAAATTGTGAACTTCAACGTCGTTCACGGCACAGTCGTTCTCTTTCGTATAGCCGTCCTCCGCATATAAAGGTAAAGCAAAGTGGTGTACATCCACCACTTTGTCTGGAATATATCCGAAGACCTCTAGTGTGAGCTCAGTATCGACAATATGAGGAAGATGCGCTGAACCATCATCGATCAACAGCTCTTTCCTGCTGCCAAAGAGTTTGACTTTGTTGCCGACACTCGGGGACACTGCTTGCAGGTGACAGAAATCAATGCACCAAGATGGTAGGCCAGACAAACGTCCCTGGCCAAGCGTCACCAGCGCGAAAGCATCGAACGAGCGTGTGAAGTTGTTTCCTCCGATATGAGCATGCGCTGGAGCAGTCGTCAAAAAGCCGCAGGTCGCCTGGGCAAAGACCTCAACTGCCGTTAATGAGTAGTTCACTGCCGGTAGTTGAGCAGCTTCCTTCTTTTGGAGTATGCCCATTAGGCAGTAAATCTTGTCCCGTGGATCTGTAGTCTCTGTGTCCCGCAAGAGGTGATAAGTCTGGAATAAAGTTGCGCCATATTCCTCGCCTTTGCTGGAATACGTTGTGAACCTAGGTATACACTCCATCAATCTCCACATCCGGTTCATAAATGTTTCGAGATGAGGATATCTGTCTGCAAATTCGTGAATGATTGGCTCTACAGCTGCGAAGTCATCTTCCGAGCCTTTCCACAATTTTCGAGCCGATCCAGCACATAGGTAGGCCTTTTTTGCAAGGACAAATTCCTGTACGACCCAACCTCTGTCTTGCCATCGTGGTCGAGTATGGCGTAAAGCTTGCTCGAACCGTAGAGCATCGCTGCACACAAAGAAAGAAAAAAAGTTCCGGTCGTCAAGAAACCGCCCGCTTCGAGTCGAGCAAAACGAACCATGGACATCTCTAATAACAACATAAGGGCTTGTTTTCGTAATTCGGGGATAGCAGAGTAATGACTTATCAACAGTAGGGACATAGCCGGGCTCTCCAAGCCATACATTAACGGCGTCAGCCCGCCGATAGATCTCGCCCATAAGTGTTACTTGTGCTGACCGCTCCTTCAAATTATGCTGGTCTATGCAGATGGCATCGACCCACACCGTCCGGACATTATGTTCACGAAGACGTTGAAGTGCATCGTAAAGATTGTTTGTAATTGGTGCCCGGAACCCTTCGTTCAAAATGATGTAGCGTTCTTGAAAGCTGGAGCCCCAGGTGTAGGACAAGGCCTGGTACCGTGCTGTTAGAAGGTCGACGCAGGATAGCTGGCCTCGTAAAATCTCTGATCGTGTGCCACGAAAGAGCTCAAAGATCCTGATACACTTGGTGCCTTGTCTTAGTGGAAGGTTAGAATATAACGAGCAGCGATCTTGCGTGCCTGGTGGGAACTTGTTCAGCTTGTTTATCTCCTCTTCAAGCCGTCTAAATGCACTTGCTGATCCTTCGCCATAGCAGAGATCCATTTCAACACCAAAAATACCGAGTAGAGAGTAGGCTTTGTCCTCTTCAATCTTAGTCTCACGAGGTTGCATCCATGAAAATCGCTCTTTATCGCTAAATTGCGACAGATAGCTCCCTTGAAGGGCTGACGCAGGAACACCTGTTATTTCGTAGATTTTTTGCTCAAGAGAACTCCTATCACCGAGTTGCTTGCCTTCATAAGAGAAGAAGTGGACTGAAAGAGGAGCAAGAAGCTCTTGAAGTGTCCAACCCCGGGTGAACCATCTGCTTGCCCGAAACGCTGATTCCCAGGTAAACTCAAAGAACTTGTCGTCCGCTTTCCGCTTTTTAGTCGACACGTCCGGTAGATAGACGTAGCATTGAGTTGCCTTGCGGTACCAGCGAAACATCGAGTTGATGGCCCTTTGTACTTCAGCCTTATTTGACTTGTCAATACAGCAGGTATCTACCCAAAAGTATTGCAAGTCATCATGTTCAGCCTGTTTTCCACAGAACCGGATCTTCTTGAAACCGCTCTTGCTCTCTCCGGTGCCATGCATCAAATCCTGGTAGGTGACTTCTTGCCCCTCGTCCTATGTGTGTGATAGGATGGTATATGGAGGGGGGTTATTGTCATCAAAAGGAATCAGCTCGAAACCGCCGCTGGGTAAGCATTTCAGAAGACGTATATTGGTACCCATACTCTCCCTAAGCAGAGAATGTTGGTTGAGTTCAATCACAATGCAAGAGTATTATTATGGAAAGCCAGGAAGCTCAGAGCAGCACAAGAACAGGAGATGGTGCTGGGTGCAAGCACTGATGGAAGTCTGCCTAGGCGCTTCTAGATTCAGCCTTACAATATTAGGCAGCAGCTTGCTTCTCAGCCTTATCGCATGATATAGCCTTCTGAGAATTGTGAACCGACATGGTCCAGCCTGTCATTATTATTTTTGAGCTCGATTTTTCGAATGACAATTAGCGCTGCGGTACTGAGCAGACGTAAATTACAGTAGGTTTCTGGATCCAGCATATAATTGGATGAATGTTGGTTTCGCCCCTTTCCATCACTGGTTTAGCTCGGATCTTAGTGGACCCGCTCCACCAATTCATTAAACGCGCGCGTGTGCATTTCAGGTGAAGGCAGTTTCGCACATCACTGTACTTTTTTTTTCACAGCATTTTTATTTGCACAGCATTTTTAAGCTCACGAGAGACTTCCTTCCCAACTTGCCACAGCCCCACACTTTATTGTTTTTTCCTATCTGGGTGGCAATTCAGTAGGAAATGGATTCTAGATCAAGTTATTACTACAGATGGTAGTGTTGATTGTATTGGTAAACTTAAGTATGCTTCTCTTTACTTGTCAACACACTTAAATTCAGGCTCAGAGATGGGGGATTGTGCGTAAAACTCACTGAATCTAGAGGAAGATGGCCGTGGGCAAGTCGTACCAATCTAATGGAAACATGTCCTCCTGTACCTGAAGAACCTGTTGCCATTCCTCATTACTTCGTGGTCATTGCATGTCGCCATCTAAGCCTGCTGCTCAAATCCGGAACTCCACTATACGTACTGCGCAGCTACCACAAACCTCACCAGGAGACTCTCTCATCTTCATCATCATCATCATAACTAATATTATTATCAATCATATCCGACATCTCTTCAAATCCTACGGCTGCGAGCTGCTTCTTCCACTGCTGCTGGGACATTATATCCTAGGTGTAGTCAATACAAACTGTGAGACTGGGAGCGTCACAGTAGAACAAACCTTTTCTATTGTGCCCTTGATCACATAGCGCGTCACGTGCACCTCGTTTTGCTGTCCAAGTCGGATGGCCCGTGCGATAGCCTGGCTCTCGACGGCGGGGTTCCACTGCGGCTCGACGATGAAGATGCGGTTAGCACATGTCAGGTTCAACCTGGGAGCTTATCAATACACATCTGCTTGAGTAAAAATAGCCAAGGTAGCTAACGTACCCGAACCCACCGGTGCCGGTCGTCATGATTAGAACTGGCCTCCCGTTGTCCCTGGCAAACTGGTCGAGCTTGGCCTGTCGCTGCCGGGAGGGACAGCTACCGTCGATGCGGAGGTAGGGTATCATGGCTTGGTCCAGGTGCTTGGACAGCAACCGTAGTGTTCTAGTCCAGCAAGAGAATATAATACTATTCACATTAGACATCCTTCATTTCACCTCTCCAGGGGTGGGGAATTGCCTCTTAGTCATCCATAGGTCCTCGTTAACATCTTCGATCAACGCCTGCATCTTCGTCGAGTGGCCCTTAATGTTAAAGTAGTCGCCATCTTCGTCCTCAATCACATCTTTGGCTAGCTCGTCAGGGATGGCCACATCCCGCTCCGAAACGCTGCACCTGACCCGCGTATGCTTAAGCCGCCGCACGCACAAGGGACAGTGTTGTGTCTGCTCTCCATCGCCCGATGTGTTCGCCTCTTCGATGCACTCGGAGCACAGGACGTGAGCGCACTTCTCGCGGAAGCCATTGCCCAGCCGGCTAGACCCCAGGATTGGCATGGGCAACTTGCAGCCTGAGCAAGTGATCTCACGGTTCTGGCCCAGAGAAGAAACTAAGTCCTCGCGTTCGTCTCGGTGGCTGCGGTGTTTCCAGGAAAAGAGCTTCTGGAACGTGCCGTGGTTGCACATGAGGCGCAGTTGTAGGTATAGCTGGAAACGCCCAAAGTTGTAGCTCTTGTCCTCTTCACTGATGCGCTGGAGCATCGTACGAGCCAAGTTCTTCTTCGTCTTCTTGTACTGTTCACTTTCGGCCGGGGAGAACGTCAGTGCGCGTAGGTGCTGGCGGAGTCCGGGCAGCTGTAAGGTGTCCTTTGTACGCCGTAGGCAGAGCGCCTCAAGGAGCACAACTAGGCGGTTCTTGACGATGGTTGGGTCCTCGATGTTCTGCTCGAAAGGGAGCTCGATCCATCTGTGGAAGACGGAGGCTTTGGAAAAGGGCACGACACGGATGAAGGCGAAGAGCGCGCCAATGTCAGCAAGTTTGTTTTGAATAGGTGTGCCCGTGAGACACCACCGCGAGTTGGCATGGAGGCTGTTGCAGGTGCGGTAGAAGGCTGTAGTTGTGCGGCGGATGGCGTGTGCTGAAAGGTGTTAGGTGTGTCTTCGGGACCTGAAAAAGGGCAGTGGGTGCTCGCCTTCGTCTAATACGACTCTATACCACTTGACTCGGTGGAGGAGGGAGGACTTTGACTTGTTTTGAAATTCGGTAGTGAGGGTGTTGTACGTAGTTACGACGATATCTGAGTCTGAGATTGTGTTGAGGTCTTTCGGTCTGCTGGGACCGTGGTACCTGACAACCTTAAGGTCTCCTGTCAAATGCCTGTCCAGTCAGTGATGATACCACTGCGAAAGTAAAACAACCATACATTTCTATTTCCTTTATCCAGTTGTTAATGAGAACTAGTCAAGTCAGTCTTAGGTGTCCCTTCCGATAAGAAAAGGACGGCCACTTACGGGCAGACGGGACAACCACAAGGGTACAGCGAGAGTGCTTGAGCGTCTCATTACCTTCAGCACTGTTGTTCAGTTGCTGAGCCCACTCCTTACCGTCGTCGAGAGTCTTCACGATCAAGGCAAGGATGGACAAGGACTTCCCCATGCCCATCTCGTCGGCCAGAATGCCACCCCCTCTCTCATCTGGTTGCATGTCCTGCTTGGCCTTGGTCTTTGTGATTCTGTGGCGGTACCTGATGGAGTCATATCAGCCATTGACATTGGATTGAATTTACAGGGCACGCACTCTTCCCTCCCATCTTCTAAAACAATCGTCTCCCAAAGTCTGTACCTGCTGTTGATGTGACCGGATTCTCTCTCCAACATGAAGCCTAACGCTTCTTGTTGATGTCTAGTGGCGGTATATTAGCAACTAGCAGATTTCATATCAGAACGCAAGACAAGACCTACTTGAGCAGTTTTCGGGCCACTCTGTCCCCACCCTCCACCATATTAAGATGTCGAGTGTTGTCTAGAGACTTATACACCTCCTCGACCATCTTTCGCAACTGCTCCTCCCGATGCTTCTTGCTCCCAAGTCCCTCAACAGCAACTTGATTCACAGATTGAATGGACTGCACCTGGACGGCCTTGATCTTGAGGGCCAAGAAGTGTGGGTTATCGTATACCACTCCATGCCTCGCATGGCTAAACTTCTGCAACCACAACTTGCCGGTTGAGAGCGCATCACCGACCTCCGTAGCAGCTCGTCGAGGCCCGTACACATTGATATCGACCTTGATCATGGCTTCAGCCGGCTTATTGGCTCGCCCGATGGTCTCACTCAAGTTGGACGTGGGCACGATGGGCTCGAACTCGACGTATGGCTTGGCAAGCAGCGGTGCGAGCGTCTTGCCTACACCGGAGCGGAGGTAGCCAAATTCCTTACCATCATCGTGGAAGCACAGCAGGATGTGGTCCTGCTTCTTGTTGAGCTTGAAGCGGTGGGAGCCGGCCTCACTGTTCCCGAGTTTGCCGTGGATGATTTGCATCTCACCGACGAGCTTGACATCAACGCTGTGCAGCTATCGCAGGTGAATCGTGTCCCAAGTCAGAGATATCGAAGAGTCGAATGAAGTGGCCACTCACCATTCCGTAGCATATGGTCTCATCGTCGGCTACCGAATTGGCACCCTCGGCTCTTGATTTGCTTGAGTCTGATCTGGCGGACAGCGGGTGCGAGGTCTCTTGGGATGAAATTGGAGTCGATTGGGACAAGTCGAAGCTCTGCAAGACCATGTTATTTCCCCATTCTGCTATCATGTCGTAGTCAACCTCATCGAGGTTTATTAGCGACACTTGATTGCTGGCACTTGAGTCAAACAGGATACCGCTACCAGGATCTGATCCAGAGTCCACTAGTTGCATAACGGGAATGTTGCTAGGCTATTTAGTAGCGCTCGTAGGGAATGCTCGCAATTCTTTCCATACCTTTCTGGGTTCATGTAATTCGGTGCGAGATATTGATTCTGTCGTGGTGCATCAGGAAAAGGACTATTGTATTGCGACATTTCTTGCTGAAACCGCTGGCGTCGATCTACACCGGACATGGCACCGCTATTGACATTGAAGGTGGCATCGTCTACCTCGTCGGGATCCCGAACTCGCTTCAGCGCGTTGGACATCGTGATCAACCGATAATCCAAGTGTTGTGAGGAATCTAACGCTAGCCATCTGGAGCCTCGATTTGCTCCATCCACACTTCGCAGCACGACCAGCAAATCTTTGCCCGCTCAGGTAAGTCGTGAGGCTTAACCCCAAAGGGAAGGGAGAATTGGAGCGAAGGTCTCAGGTGGGCTTAAAAATGCGGTGAACCTACGAGTGCCTTAACATTAGTGAGTTTGGTCGCCCAATCAAATGAATCAAACGGTGGCGCTTGGGTTAGTCATGAGGCTGAATGCGAGCCGTTGCCTCATTCCGACGCCCCGTTTCCTGCTTCATGCTTCTATCAACTGGTGCGGTTGACTCCCCCACCATTACACATCGCGTCAGTCGAACCTAAAGTTAGTAGTGCTCATAGAATTGTCAATCGATCACAACGATGGATATGGAGGAACTGCTTGTTCTTGCGGAAAAATTCGGGACTTGGGACCTCTTAAAGTCCCAGGACAAGAAATTATTCGAGTCGAGCAGTTATGAAGATGTGCAACAGGACTTGAATGTCATTCAATCACAGCGAGAGATAACCAAGACAATGATGAACATGAAGAGGATATACCCCTTTCTGACTGGCATGACGCATCTCGAGAAAGTCTTGACTAGCATCGGGTTTCAGTATACTGCAAAGGTCACGGCGTATGTCTGGGGTCCGGTTCGATTTCTTGTCAAGGTACATGCGTGTCCAGCACTCCTATGCCATATCAAAGCGAATATTGCTAACCAGTTGTGACGAAGACCACAAATATCACAGACAGAGCATTTGACAAGGTACTCGAGATTTACGAGCGCCTAGGAAGTCAGATACCGCCACTTTACGAATATATACGACTTTTCACTAGACTACCAGAATGCCGAGTATGCCTGGTGTACATCTATCAGGATGTTCTTACGTTCCATCGGCTTGCATACAAGCTCTTCTCTCTTCGATCTAATTGTGAGATCGACCCTAGAGAGTAGCAATAGTAACAACAGAAGCTAATCCCCCTATCTAGTGTGGCAAAAACTGTACGTGCCCACCTGGAAAGCATTCAATCATACATTCGAGCACCTAGCGAACTCTTTGGAAAGACATGGACGGTTCATTCGAGCGCATGGATCATCTTCCCTAGACCTCCAAGCGAATTTGGAACAAGGTGACGAATTCGTACGCGAGGAATCTCAGTTGAATATTCGTCAAGACTGGGGAGATACAAAAGAGGAGTTCTACAGATATTGCAATGACATAAACAATAGTCGAAACCAGTTTGAGGAAAACGAGAGAAGTAGGAAAGAAGACGATAAAAAGAACGTCATCACGTGGATCTCAGCCTCGAAAAAGACGCAGTCGATTCACAAGAAGTCCCAAGACACGAGAATATGTCCCGACACTGGCCGCTGGCTTTTTAGGAGGTACAGTGAAGTCACTGACTGGATGAAAGAAGACCAGCCCCCCGAGCCTGCCATCTGGCTCCATGGCAGCAAGGGATTTGGTAACGATATTAGCTGTCCATAAAGCCCGAAAGATAGCTTAGCTAATAGTGTGCAGGTAAGACTGTGTTAGCATCGCTCCTCATAGATGAGCTGAAGGAGCTGTGCACGGAAAAGAAGAAGTACCCAATCCCACGAGAAAGCAAGACGTACTACTTCTACTGCCAGGAAGAAGACCCTGAACATCGCACCTTCCTTGATATTCTGAAGGGTATTCTTTATCAGATGGTCAATGCTGATGAGGATCTCGTGCCCTTTTGTGTCGAATACGCTGTCTCAGGAGGCGGAAGCACAAACCTGTCAAACCCAGAAAATGCCCAAGCTCTCATTGAGACCTTCTTTGAGTACAACTCCAGGCAATACATTATCATCGATGGCCTCGACGAGTGTGAAAACATCGATGAAATACGCCAAACTGCAAACTATTTCATGGAGCAGATTAGAGAGTGTGACAGCCAGATCAGACAGGGCCAACTGAGGGTTATGTTCATTAGCCAGCCGATGCCAGGGTTACCCGAGGACATGATCATGCCGGAAGACGATGCCTGTGTACAGCTTAAGTCAAACGACAACGCAGACGACATCAGAGCCTATGTGAAGAAGAGAGTCCCGGAGTTCTCCAAGACGCGTGCAACCTGCAGTGGTTTTAATCTTTCCGAAGACGATAAGGAACAAATTGAGAGCAATATCTGCTGTCGGAGCGAAGGTCTATTGCCAACCATAAGATGCACTATAAAGTGCAAGGTTGTAATATTGTATACTGACGAGAATTGTAGATATGTTTCTCTATGCCTATCTGGCCATTGAATATCTCCTACAACAGCCGACTAAAGAGATGCTCCTCGAGAAGATCAAACAAGAAATGTTGCCCAAGGAACTCTCACAACTGTGCGTCTAGTATTGATTACTGCCAATTATCAATGAACCAGGAATAAAACTGACCACTGTTTGCAGATATGAGAAGCTTCTGGGCACAGTTAAGACCGAGTTGTTGCAACTAGCAGACGGGGAGGCTCACTGGCAGATAGCCAAACTCCTCCTGGGCTGGCTGGTCTGCGCAAAGCGATCCTTGAGATGGCACGAAATGCAGTCCATTCTGTCTTATGACCCTGTTAACCAAACAGTCGACTTCGACAACAAAATGCTTCGACAAAATGCGAAGAAGTACCTCGGGTCATTAGTCTATGTCCTAGATGGCGGTCACATCCGAATTATTCATTCGACAGCGCGGCGGTAAGCAATAACTTTCCTCGCGAGCTCATTCTGTATTTCAAGGGATTAACAACCACCAGCTACATCGTCCAAAATGAGCATATCAATGGGCAGGCAGTTCAGTGCGAACTCACAATACTTTGTCTTAGATATCTGTGTCTTCTAAGCTTATCAAACGGTTATGACGAACATGAGCGTCGAGACAAGACTAAGCTCGGTTGGTTCTCGTTCCAAGACTATGCCTGTGCCCAATGGGAGAGCCACATTGTCACGATGGTTATGGAGTACAGTGACCTTTT
This sequence comes from Chaetothyriales sp. CBS 134916, assembly GCA_003709845.1. Taxonomy (NCBI): domain Eukaryota; kingdom Fungi; phylum Ascomycota; class Eurotiomycetes; order Chaetothyriales; family Domatiomycetaceae; genus Domatiomyces; species Domatiomyces globalis. The sequence continues at coordinate 102,084 of QQXO01000039.1, forward strand.
TTCCGATGGGCATCATGGCCGGGAGTACGAGGAGAAGTTTGACTCTGCCTTACAGTCTTTCATCGAAACGCATCGTGCAAACCTCACAAAAGAGCCGCATCCCGACCTCGAACAAACACCTCCCGAACAACTATCCAGGCTCTCTGGGCTCTCATTCTACGAAAACCTCCGCTTCCTGTGGAACCATATCTATACCCACCAGCAAGAAACATATGACGTCCGCAACACAGTTGGCATCGCTCAGCTTGACGCCGCTCTGCAAAACAACAGATCTGCATTAGAGGAGAATTTTACACCTAACTCAGAAGCCTGTCTCAATGACACGATAGAGGACTACTACGGCCCCAACCTCTTCAAGTGCAAGCGCGTGCTGTGCAAATTCTTCTACCACGGCTTTGACAGTAAGAAGGATCGTGAGACCCACGACAGGCGCCACGACAGGCCGTTCCGGTGTCCAGTGAACTGTGATCTCGCGCCTATCGGCTTCACTTCCAGCAAGGATATGGAGAGGCACGTACGCACCTATCACCCAGAACAGAGTGAGGGGCCGTCTGTTTTCGAGACTCTGCGTCTCGAAACCAGGTCGCGGCGGTTCACATGCAACATTTGTCGTAATAGTTTCACGCGGAATATCACTCTGAAGGGTCACATGAGGAGCCATTTTGGAGAGCGTCCATATGAATGCTCAACCTGTAGCAAGCCGTTTGCGAGGTTGAATGACTGCCGAAGGCATGAGAAGATTCATATAAGGAGAAGAATGTAATGTCATATTTTGATGGCATGATCCTCTTACCTAAATGGGTGCTAAAAATAAAGAATCAGGGTGGCATATGCGATTTTGCTATGAACCAGATGCTCTTGATTTATCAGATGATAAAATAACCGTCCAGTCCTATCACCCAAGCTTCGGCTCTAATGTAACGTCCCGTCGCTTCGCATCTTTCCATATTGTCATATCCGTAAAGATGGCTAATCCGACTCTCCGATAACCTCTTGTACCTACATCCACTACAAGCAAGCCGATACCTTTCTTGACGTGATCATCTACCTTGACTGTACCTAAAAGCAGATATGCGGCCTCTTCAAGTTGGAGTCCACTTCGCAGCAGTTCAGCGCTTGGATCCTCTAGATCTGGCTGCTCCAATATGGTATGACACATCTTATCACTTAGGTCACGTTCTTCAAGAATACGACATGTCAGATCTGCAGCGGATACGGTCAGTGACTTGACTTTGGCATCCTCAGTCTGGAGGGGGCCTTCGTAGCAGATCATGCCATTGAGAGACGCCCATGACCAACTGGGTGCCCGTTTGAGGCACCGCTCCTGCTCTCTATCATCAGTGGGTTTGTACCATGCCAGGAGCTGTATGAACCATTTCTTCCAGAGCCCGTAGATATTTGTGTCGCGCCATAGGACCTCGAGCTCATTTTTTATCCCAGCGATTGCCCGAAGTCTATCTTCGAGGTCGGTCAGCTTGCGTTCCGTGTACTGTTGGATGATTGTTTTCCAGAGATAAATCTTGTCAGAATCAAGATTTCCATAGCGAGGCTCTGCATCATCGTCGAAGACGGTCCATGGCAGAGATTCCAAGGGTTGTTGATACTCGAGTCCCTTCCCGGTAACGCCCTGAAGGTCAACCTCCTTACATTGCCACAGAAGCTCGTAGTCGGAGAATATGAGCATTCTTGACGACAGCAAAAATTCCTGCAACGTCCAGCCTCTCGTGTCTAGGGGATGTTGGGGCACGTATGCCTCCGCAGAAAGATATACAGTACCTTTCTCCCCGTTTGGCACAGGGATATGGAAGCTATCCAATGGAAGGTATGGTCGCATTTTTTTCGAAAGAAATCCATCCGTCGCGTTTTCGGAGGAAGATGCCGCGATGGTTATGGAGGCATTCTTGTAGATGGACGCCATCCGGGAAATTTCCCTGTCTTTGTCGTCCTTGCAATCTTGGATGATGCAAAGCGCATCAACCCAGAGATAGCGAAAACCAAGTTTGCGAGTGACGAAGATAGCGTCCTGTATTGACTGCTGGAGGCTCTCAAGCCTGATGTCAACCACCAAGTCCTTAAGATTATCTCTCCGTAGCATAAGCGGTTGGATTGGCGCCGTGGGCTCAGGTTGCTTTCCCCAGCAGTAGCTCAGGGTTAGATATTGCGCGTGGGTCTCTGTCTCGTTGACCCTGAGTTTGATTATTGGATTAAGGTCCTCAGACTTCCCAACGTCCAGGACGCGTTTCGGAAGCACAGTGTCTCGCGAGTACTGGCATTGCTTGTGAGGCTTACCCGGATCCATACACTCTTTGATGAGGGATTGTGCTGCGGCAAACACATTGCCGCTTTGAACATTCCTGCGCAAAGGTCTTCGGCGTACGATGTCTCCGAGAGGGTCATCTAACCCCTGTTAGATGATATCGTTACCTAGTTGACAATGAAGGGAAAGAATAGTTACTCTTTTCTGCAAATAGATAGATCGTGGTGATACATTTGTTAGGCCCAGATTCTAGGCTACCTCGAAGCCCATAAATACCAGACAACCTAATGCTAGAAGCCGTGATCGTTGAACGCACACTTTGGAAATTCCGAAATATGAGGCGATCGCCACCCGGCCAATTCTTATCATATTCTTTACAGACTGCTAGGAAGACGAACTTGCAGATTCTACACCCATCATTTCCGGAAACCATACACTCAGTACAGGTGCGGTGGCGGAAGCCGTTCGGGGAGTTGAGAGATTCTAGACCCTTGTGAGAGAACATGAGTGTGCATGAAGCGCATAGAACATCGGGTGTGTTTTGTCGGATTCTCTTGGGCTGCGACGAGAAGGGGCGGTCCGCATCGTCGGACGGAGGCCTTCGCCGGTTGTGCCTGACAGGGATTTGAGTTTCCTCAAGCATGGCCTGGATTGTCAATTCAGAATAAAATTATGTTGGTACGCTTGAATCTTGACCAGGATTAGCAAATTCCTTCCGAAGGCTCTTAGGCTGAGAAGGCAAGATGGATGTGATAGATTGTGTCTACCATTAGGTGCGCCTCTTGCGCTCGGGACGTGAGATCAGATCTTCCATTGTCTATCTGTCTGTCTGTCTATGAGATTCCTCAAGCTCCAGATGAAACGTGGCAGATGAGTGCCAAGACCTCAAAGGAATGCCCAGTAGCCAATCATATCGCTTGATATAGTGGATCAAACTAAACCTAATCCAGTGATCGGTCCGCTTTCCTTCTTTTCGTCCAACAGGATGTCTACGGTAGTCATTCTCCTTCCGGGCCACGTTAGCTCCACTACGGACATCACTGCATCTCAAGCTTGGTCCTCTTCGCTATCTGAGATATAATGAATCACTGTTTCTTGATTGCAGAACTTCCCTGCTGCTCTGACTCCATGGGTTCATTTTGAGCTGATCTTGGCCACCGCTGCCTGGTGTTCTGGTATCTCGAGCCCGAATCTCACCCAGAGCTGTTGGGTAACTTTCTGCCCCACGGAGATTCCCATTGCAAGTGGGCCCATTTTTGGGCTAGGCTGAACGTTAGTTCACCAAAAGTTCTCAGTGCTCACCACAACAGGGCGTAACCTTCTGTGTCGGTATGACTAAGCGAGCTGAGCGTGGCTGAGTGCTCTTGAGCAGCCCTCCCATTACACCTGAGAGCTGCCTGAACTACACTCATCCGCTCTTGGAGATGTCTGAATTAACCCTGAGCACAACAGAGCCTGAGATCAGGCCTTAATTTTCATAGGGATTTACTAAAATCTTAGGCTTCATTGGTGCTAGGCTTAGCCCTCAAAGCTAAGAAGGGTTCTACTTTTCTATCTTCCATAAAATCCCGGGAGTGAATAAGTTGCTCCCGTCGGCTATGGCATGATGACCTAGCAGCCTTTGCGACCATGCGAGATGCACTCAAGCAGGGAAGCAATGTCTGGAATTCGGGAGAACTCTATGGTACGCCAGAACGAGTTTCAGTGCATCTTCTCAATGGGCACTTTACGAAATATCCCGAAGACAGTGACAAAGTCGTACTATCTGTCAAGCGCGGATTCAGAGAGGTTAAAGGAAGATGGATGGCTCCAAGGAGAACGTGGAACACAGAATTCAAGAGTGTCTTATTAGAGTTCTTGACTGCAAGAAATTCATCGACGTCTTCGAATATGCTCGTGTTGACCCAAAGGTGCCGATCGAAGGCACCATAAGCCATATTGCGTCTTGCGTGAAGGTAAGCAAGAACGGTGATATCGGTGTGTCGGAAGCGAAAATTGCCAACATTCGTGTTTCCCATCCCATTACTGTTGTCGAAGTTGAACTCTCTTTGAAGTCGACACACATCTTGGAGAATGGTACAGTCACACCATGGTGAGTTTGGTATTTCCATTGTCGTATACTCGTCACTTGGCAAAGGCATCCTGGTAAGCAAGTCACCAGAACTGTAGACAATCGCTGACAGAAGTGCAGACCTAGCCGTATTAAGACGTCCGAGATCTGCAGGAAGTTACCCCAATGCTGATACACTATCCTCGATTCTAAAGGATGTCATCGATGGAAACCAAAAAACTTGTCCACGAGATTGACGACCTTGTTGCTAAGACAGGCTGTACTTCATCTCAGGTAGCCATTGCTTGGTAAGTTGTCTGTATAGTACTTAACAAAGGGAGAAATGATTGGGATGTTATCAAAGTGATCCTCAAATTTGGGGATGCATCCCAATGATTCAAGTCACGGACCTATAAGGTTCAGCTCCAGGCCTTAACGAGGCGTAAGGATTGCACTGTAATTGGAAACAAACAGATAGGCGACGAGAGATAAGTCGATAGGGCTAGCCTGCATATCGCTATGAAAGGCGAGAGGGTCCAGGGAACTTGAAATAACCCAACTCAACTCATTGTGCTTGACTAAAGCTTACAGGCTTTGGTTGGTGCAAAACAATAGGCAATAAGCGAGACCTTGACCAGTTGACCCACGACGTTACCCAACTTCCAGTCTCCGCTCTCCGAGGAACGCCTCTCTCAGAATCTCATATCATGCCTGGCTGCGCTGTTGCCCTACATGGCAAAAGCTCAACCCTGGTAATCAAGTCTGCAATGTTCAACGGAATTTTGTGTCTGTCACTACATCCTAAGAGCAATGTGACTTAGGCTGTACTGGGTTGACATTTTCAATTTGCCATTGTCAAATTAATCATCCATCTCCAGGGGTACACATTCAAAACTAGTTGCTTGTTTGGTATCTGGATTGCCTGTCCAGCGAGCGATCTTGGGATATGAGCATATTGGTCTCTCCTTACCGTCCATCGAGCTTCGACCATGGATCACGTCCGGCTCGATTCCATCCTCAACCCAGCTGACCAATGCACTTAATGCCGTTCCGGGAAAAGCGCCGTGGCCTCCGAAACAATGCCCGATCCCCGGCACAGGGAAGTATCGGTGATAGTCACGAAGATGCGGATCTATGTCCATGGACCTAAGATAATATTCCTTGGTCCCATTGGGCTGGATGTGCTGATCGTCTAAGCCATGCCAGGTGATCAATTTGCCTCCAGTCTCTGCGAAAGCACGCATGTCAGGATCGTCAGTGGATATCAAAGAAGACCATTCCTGAACCGCCAGTTGGAAGACTCGGTCGAATTGCTTGTGTGTCAAGTTTCGCAGGTCAGCGTCTTTGTCCTTGAGGACGAACAGTCTGATCCAGTCTGCCGAAATCTCAAATGGTGCACCTTGACAATCCCCGTTGGCATCGTCATTGCAGACGGTGTTGGCCAACTCGAGAATTCCGGTCAGATTGGCTCCTGGACTCACCCCGTACCATGAGGCTTTGTCATCCAGACTGCGGTATCCGGTCCACGCGGCCTTTGCCGCGGTCGCCGCCACTGGTGAGATTTTCACCGCTTTCATTTCTGATCCTGGAAGACTATCATTGCAACTCACTTCCTGACCGACCAGCGAGAAAGGATCAAAAAAACATTCATCTGGGTCCATGATGACGCCGTCTTCCACACCATCTATCCCATCACACGCCTTGATGGCGGCATGTGTGATGGCTCGCATTTCACAAGGCCTCGGATATTTGCTTTCTAGGTTCATGATCAATTGGGGGAAGTAGTCAGATGTCAGGAATTTGGCCCAGTTGATGGCGGGGGCCCCGGCCAGCAAGCCATCGTAAGAGCCGGGATACCGTTGTGCAAGCATGTAGGCCTGGCGTCCGCCAGTCGAGCAACCGTTAAAGTACGTGTACCTCGCTGGCTTGCCATAAAACAGCTGCGTGACCGCTTTGGCAAAGAGGGGTGCTTCGCTGATTGCCCTGGAGGCGAAGTTCAGGAATTGCACCACGTTCGGATTCCCTTTGCTCAAAAGACCCCAATGTATCACACTGTTGCTCAATCCAAGTGTAGGCATTCCGGCTATAGACACCCCGGCATCTGTCGACACAACCGCATACCCTTCGGAGAGAGCCGCTTTCATCGGACCTGGAAAGGTTCCAGCAATGAATCCTCCTCCTCCAACAGCCTGTATCCTACCATTCCAATCTTCCAAAGGCAGCATTATGATGGTCTTGATGCCTGCATCGTTTTGTCCCGAATGCCCGTACATCACGGTGACCTGGCAAAAGTTCAATCCCGAAGCTTTTATGGCGTAGTTGTTCCAGTACAACCCTTCGGATGTTTCTACACTGTCATTGTACACGAGCCGTGTCTGAAGAGACACGATATCAAGGCCTTCGATCAGAGCCAGCTTGATGACAGATTTAGAGCAGCGTTCATCCTTCTGGGGCTCTCTCCATGATGACAGAATTCCCGAGACTGATCGGATATGGTCAATATTCGCCCATATGAGAGCAACAACGAGCGCAACCAGGCTCATCACGGTGATCTGAAACCTCTGAAGCATTGTTGTAGCGGTGTGTGTTCCAAGCACCAAAAAAGTCTCGGTTGGAAGAACAGAGATGCTAATCAAATGGGGCGGCTGATGCTAGACTTTCTGTGTTTCTGATACATATATTTACCTTCATGAATGTAGCACCGTAGGTCATTCATTGGTATGGCTATGCCTTATAAGTGAGATCGAACTGAGATATAACGGTTGATAGGGAAGGAATCCGATTTTAAACTTCTGGCACGAGTCGTCGGGCCGGTCTCATGTTATTGAAATGTTGGATTTCGGAGGTGACCGACACTTTCAGCTCTGCAAGGAGTCCAGCTAATTACTGCTTCCTACGTGGCCTGACGCTAAGAATCGCTCCTTGAGCTCTGTAAAGGTGTTTCATCTATGCCTCCAGATTTGCAATCTTCACACGAGTTTTTAACCTCCTCAAAGTGTAGAATCATTGTCAACAGGACATAGGTTCTATAGCAGAATACCATCAATAGTCATCCTCTCCACCTCTCCGCCGTTGAGGGCCTACGTATCTAACACCGAGTCCAAATGGAAGAGGAGGGACGGTATCCATCTACACAACTTTTACTGATAAAGACACTCCGAGCGATGTTTGATGATTGGGTTACTCCGCCGTCGGCCTGACACGTGACTATTTTGTCGGGCCGACACGTGAATTGCGGCACAGAAGAACGATCTGTGACCCTCTTATGAGTAGAACTAGACAGTCGATGGGCAGATTTTTAGAGACGTAGCATGCATATGAAAACCGTAATGCTGGACTTGTGGAGAAAACCTAGTCCCCTGATCTAGGTAATCATGATCGTCTCATGACAGCCGTGCTGTTGTTAGAGGGATCGATCATAAAGAGAATCAATGGAGGTGAGCTCTTCAAGTAGAAATTCTTTCATCTTAGCTCTTGTTGAAAATATGTGACGTCTTCGCTTAGGCGGTCTGATGGTCGGATATATGAAGAAAACATCGTCATCATGGCGTCTTCAGAGTTCCTGCTTGCATAGGCAACTGAACACACGTGATCGGTGGGTCCTTGTCACGAGTGATAAGCAATCAGAATAAGTCAACCTCGATGCAGACACCCGTCTAACAGCTATTGCCTGACGAATTTGCAAAATTATAATATCTGTTGGATCAGCACTGTATTCAGCGTACTCGTACTGTGGTGGAGCTATTCCTAATTGTCACTCAATTGTCACTCAATTGTCACTCAGTCTGTCACGTGACCACTGGAGCCACTAGAGCTCCGCCCTATTCCTGTACCTTAGACACATACATACAAGTCGTATAGTGAATACACATCTGTTTCTAGCTCAGTCATAGTTGTATATTTGCTATCGATTCATCAGTATCTCCACCCCAAGTATGCTGGCATGCCGAAATACGACAGTTTCCAGGCCTTCCAAATTCTCCCCCACAACCCAAATCGACAACAGAGAGTCGGAAGATGAAGCCAACTGACCTGCTATTGATGGACCAGGATATGTATAGACAGTCGAATACAGAGTACAACATGTATGTGACCCAAGACAGCGTCATGATTCACGATTAACTTACTGCCACTCCTTCGTCCCCACCAACAAAGCTCCTTTGTCTGCCTGGGAACTAGGTGCCGCCTGCAACAATGAACCGTTGCACTCATGCTATTTATATTCATTCTCTCTATCGCCTCTTCTCCCTTTCTAACCACTAATATACCACTTACCCAACCGCCACGACGACCATCATGAATTCACCTCCTGTACGTATCCTCGTGTTCGCACTAATCACCAACCTCCTCATCCTTATTAGCACCAGCAGACCTCCCCTCTATGACTTTACTAGCCTGGACATCTATCTACATCTCCTTGCAATGGCCACCCTCCTCCTCTCCGTATTCAAGGTCTGGATTCACCTGGGTGTTAATCTAGCAGCAGACATGTATGAAATGATTTCCTGGTAAAACACAGCACCAGCATCACCATAATGGTTGTCATTCGGTACAGATACAGATGTATGTGTAATAATACTAATCGTACACTGTGTATTCACCTTACGCACCCACCGCTCTCCCACCATCAACCTCCAGATTCACCCCAGTGATGAACCTCCCCTCATCACTCACCAGATACGTTGCTGCGTTAGCCACATCGGCTCCTTCCGTCAAGCGGCCCAAGGGCACATTGAAGAGGAACTTCTTCGTATTCTCCTCGGTGGGGGGCAGACCAACAAACGATTCAAACAGGCCAGTTCTGGAAAGGAGTGGGCATAGCGCGTTGACCCGGATTCCGTCTTTGCCGAATTCTGCCGCTAGTCCTTTGGTTGCCTACGAACGGGTTAGAAATTTGATCTCTTCTTTTTGATAGGAAAGGATTCTGAGTAGGATGGGGGACAAGAGAGATTAATAGTACATTTGCAACCGCCCCCTTACTAGCATTGTACCACACCAGGCCTGGCCGCGGTCTGAGGGCTCCAATACTGGCCACATTCACAATACTACCGCCGCCACGACGCTTCAACGCCGGCACCGCCACCGGAACGCTGAGGAAGACGCTCTTGACATTCACCGCAAACACTTTGTCGAACTCCTCCTCTGTCACTTCCAGCGTCGATTTGTTTCGGTACGACGTGCCCGCGTTGTTCACCACGATGTCCAGCCCGCCGAACTTGGTCTCGGCCAAGTCTACCATTGCCTTCCAGTCGTCCGCCGACGTCACGTTGGCTGTGATCGTCGCGACGCGGTGCGAAGAAGCTGACGACAGGGCGGCAGAGCCGGCAACGTTGGCCTCGAGGGCCTCGCTGTTGACATCGGCCGCCACTACTTTGGCACCTTCTTCGAGGAATTTCTGCGTCGTCGCGAGTCCAAAGCCCGAAGCCGCGCCTGCATGGATGGAAAACCCTTTAATACGCCAAGTCCGGGCTAATATGGGGGTTATGATGATGATAACTGACCAGTCACTATTGCTACTTTGCCTGCCAATCTGCCAGACCCGGTCTGGACTTTATGGAGCCCATCTCCACTCGTAGACATGTTGAAGGTCTGATTGTATAACACAATCCAAAACCGAATAAGAAATTTTAGAAGAACAGCCTTTCTTCCTTCAGTTGATATCCCAAATTTAACAAAATTTTGGTTTAAGGTACAGAACAGCAAAAAAAGAAGCAAGTCGTTATGCGAGAGGTGGGGTGTTGTATGATATTGCGGGGGGACAATGCGGAGAAAGTGGGTACAGTTGTCATTATCGGAAGGACGGAACAAGGTTACAGGCGCGCCCTGGCACACGAAAGAGGAGACCTGACTGACGAAAATGACGCCGCTGCTTCCTTTTTGTTGTGTTCCCCTTCATCAGCAGATACAATGCCAAGCTCACTCCACCTTGACCTGGGCACATCTCCCGTGTGGACGTTTCAGTTTCGAGAATCTATATAATAATACACAAGTTATACGAAGCAATCCGATTGGTCCATATTTGCGCCATCACGTGATTCTTTCCCGG